>VXBW01001448.1:0-20706 GCA_013400375.1 Thinocorus orbignyianus
TCTATGATTCTATGATTGAGAGGCTAAGAAGTAACAATTAAAATCAGTTGAGTGACCTTCACTTTTTTGCCATGTGGCAGCCTTCAATAGTTACAGGATCATAGCATTTTCCTTTTCCCTGCACCTGCTCCCCTGGTATCTCTGTCCCTGTCGGTGTTTAGAATAGCAGCTCAGTGTACAAGGAAGCTGTCAACCCTGCTATTTATTTTTGTATTGCTTACCTCACTACCTCTGATGTTGTGTATCAAATGTGCTTTGAATGGTTTCCTGCATATGAAACTACCTTACAGCTTCAATGCTTGAATTCCTTACAGATTTTACTAATTTATTATTATCATCACAGCTTTCTAGAAATACTTCTTGAGTGGTAAAAATGGCATTGTCAGAAATTCACATTGAATCCTTCCATTTCTGAACAGCAAGAGAAATCTACAGGAGCTGGGCTTAATCTCCTCTGACTTTAGTAAATCCATACTATCTATCTTCCTGGTGTATATCTGTGTAATACCAACATAGGGATTTAATCATCACAACACAAAAGCCTGATATGGGCTATCTGATGGACTTGCTTTCAATGGGCATTGGTTATCTGAGATTCTGGGTCGTAAACAGGAAGAAATTTGTCTCTGTAAGAGAAAAGCATTAATAAATCAGCTTGCAGGGCCCATGTGTTTCCTACTGGTGATAAACTAGTCCATTTGAAGTGTGGGATGTATGCATGTTACCTTTTCCAAATAATTTAGGAATATATTTGGCTGTTCTTACATGCAATTAGGTCTGTTTATCAAAGTGTAATTGTTTTGTTTCTTCTAGTGCCTTCGCCAACCCAGATCAAAGTAACATGTGAAAATTTCAAAACTGTCTTGCATTGGAAGTACCCATCTATGCCTGAAACTCCTCGTTTTATTGTGGAAATCAAACCTTACGAGTAAGTTCTTATTCTTCTATCACTTCCTATTCACTATCCTAGAAACTTATACAAGTAATCAGTCCATGGGGAATGCTTTTGGTTCTGTGTGGTGAAGTTCATGTAGGGTGAAAGTTGCCCGAGTGTAAATTAAGGCAAAATGGGTCAAATAACAGGATGGTGGAGGTTGGCAGGGACCTCTGGAGGCCAGCTGGTCCAACCCCCTTGCTCAGGCAGGATCACCTAGAGCTGCTCCAGCATGGGCTATGATCTCCATGGGGCCACAGATCCTGCCAGATGTAGGATTCCCACAGAGTCACAGCCTCCTTTGGGCATCCCTCTACTCTGGTGTAGGGCCCTCCATGGGTTGCAGAGAGATATCTGCTCCACCTTGGACCTCCATGGGCTGCAAGAGAATCTCTGCTCTGGCACCTGGAGCTCCTTCTTCCCTGACCTTGGTTCTCTGCCTGGCTGCAATTGCACAGGTTTGGATTGGTTTTTTGCCCCCTCCTTGTTAAATATGTTATCCCAGAGGTGCTACCACTGTCACTCGGTGGCTCAGCCTTGGCCAGCAATGGGTTCATCTTGGAACCAGCTGGCATTGGTGCTGTCAGACGTAGGGGAAGCTTCTGGCAGCTTCTCACTGAAGCTTCTCACCCCTGTGATCCCTTCTACTACTGAAACCTTAACCATGCCAGCACAATCCAGCAATGTTGTGCCTGGTATTGGGCAATTTAAATTGTACTAACTGTGACTGGATCTGTTTTACAGTCTAGGTACCTATAAGGTTGTTTCCACTTGTGTGAATATTTCGGCTCATTTTTGTGATGTCTCAAAGGAAATACGTGATCCTTTTTCCTCTCACTGGCTTCGAGCTAAAGCTGTTGTTGGGTCACAAGAGTCTGAGTATGTTGAGACAGACGATTTTGTTTTGCGAAGGAGTGGTAAGTTCTGCCATAAACTAAACCTTGTCGTTTTCCCCCCAGATTAAAAAAGTTAGTAATTTTCCTTTTTGCAGTAGAATTGTGTCTCACTTGGGATTATGATAAAGTCAGGACTGCAAGATGAAATGAAGCCTGATGGTTGTTCAGCAGGAACTTCTGTAGTTCTGCCTCAGTAGGGACTTGTTAGCCCTGGTTCTGTGGTGTCTGAGTATTGTTTCAAAGTTTCTAAAGTCAAGAAGGTGATGCTGATGGTGCATTCCACATATCCTTCCCATGTTCTTGCCTGGTGTCCTAGATATCAGTTTAGAGTAGGAGACTGCTGCTGGAAGCTATGGACCTTTAGGCATCATTGAGGTAGTATTCAGGTGGTTAGTGATGCCTTACTTGTCACTGTGATCCCACATACTGGTGGCTTTGAGTGTCTAGATGCTATCTGGGAGCTCTGGGAGTCCACTGTAGCTGGATAACTAACAGTTACACCTTAAAATCATTTTTTCACATCAAAGTTGTAAAAGTAAATTGTGTGTCTAGGAGTCCAGGCCAGCCCTGAGCATTGTGTGGGCAATGCAGACACCACAGAGTGAGGAGAGACTGAGAGGCTTCCTCTCATACAATCATAAAATGGTTAGAGTTGGATTTCTGCATTGCTGGAGCTGAGGAAGTGGAGTCCCTCCTTGTTTTCTGCTGTGGTTCCCTCCCCGCCCAATGCTCCCGTGGCTTGGAATCAAGTGGCTGTTTTCTAGTGTTTGATAAAGGGACAGAAGTCGTGGTGATGACGCTGAGTTTGACAGTTTGCAGAAAATTGGTGGCTGTGAGTGGAGGAGGGAGACAAAATCATTTTCCCACTAAACAAGAAACTTGTAGGTTCAGTCAGATCATTAAGACACTGTTGCCATGGGGAATCAGGTGTCCAAAATGCTGTCGCTCAAGATGAGGTGTGTTTTGATTTTCAGATATACTTTGTTTTGGTACAGGATTGTTTTTAGCTGAGTGCAATTTAGGGTGGGATCTAGTCAGCAGTATTTTTTGTTCTGTTCTTGTTCACATATGTATACATTTAATTGCTTTATTAGGTTTTTTTTTTTGTTATAAGTGAGCTGGATTTTTATTGCCCTGTGTGTATAGGAAAGTTGGTTTTCTTAACAGTGAAATTCTGCATGATCTCTGTCTTCATTTTAGAAGCAGATTCATAAATGTATCCAAATGCCTCTGTTAGTTCTAAGTCTCACAGCTGTGTGATATTAACAGCAGTGAAACATGTCATTCTTAAATCTCTGATCAATTTTGGATCACTAACAATAAATATTTTAACATATTTTGCATTGAAAGCTTTGGCCTAATTGCAAAGGTGCAATGTGTTGCAGGAAAGATAGGACCACCAACACTGAATCTCTCAAGGCACGGTGATAAAATCAAGGTTGATGTTTACCATCCTGAATTCCCACCTGCGGAGGTTCTTCCTTGGATCGAAGACACTTATTTACAAGTCATGTGCATAGTGACTGTTCGGGATAAGACAAATCAGGCAAGTTCCAAAATGAAAACTTCAAACTGAAAATTCTTGTTTACCTTAAACGTATAAACCAGGGGAACACCCAGATGCCACGCAGAGCAAACAGATAGCAAGAAAACAGTTGAACATAACTTAGGACTATTGTCAGGTGCATCACAGTGAGATGTGTGGCTGGAAGGTCTGGATGTTAATTGTCCAAATAGATGTTTATAACAAAAATGAGATGATTGCTTTAGTTGTACACAAGCTAGAGTTACGTGATACCATGCTAATGTTTCTGAGTACGTGCTGGAACATGGGTAATGTTTACTCATACCCCTTTGACTGGTCTAGGTAGACCTTAAATTAAAGAAGGTTACCTTTCAAGTGGTACCACTTTATTTAGCCACCATGAAGGGTGAACTTGAGGAAAGCAATAATAGATGGTGTTTATTTACAGTTACCTTTTCATATGCATCCATGTACAAGTTTTATAAGTGAACCAGGAATATACTGACATTTATGTGGTTGTATTGAGTCAAACGGTATAATGTTCCTTTCATTTTTTTGCAGACTAAAGAAGAATTCCATGGAGATAACTGTACGATGGATAAATGTAGCCTCAACGTCCCAATTATTGCTAAGAATTCCACTTACTGTGTTTCAGCAAGGGAAAGTTTCTATGATGATGTGATGCTTGGTGACCCCTCAGAAGAAAGCTGCATCTATATTCCTCTCGAGCAGAGGCGGAGTAAGAGGATTCTAAAATTCTAGAATCATAGAATGGTTAGAGTTGGAAGGGACCTTAAAGATCATCAAGTTCCAACCCCCCTGCCATGGGCAGGGACACCTTTCCCTAGAGCAGGTTGCTCCGAGCCCTATCCAGCCTGGCCTTGAACCCCTCCAGGGATGGGGCAGCCACAGCTTCTCTGGGCAACCTGTTGCAGTGCCTCACCACCCTCTCAGCAAAGAAGTTCTTCCTAATATCCTAGGATATCCTATTCCTTCTTCCTAATAATCTTCACACTAGAGGCTGTGCCTCCCAAAGTGATGTATCCTCCGAAGGACACAGGATTTGTGCTGGGCACAGGAGTAGTCCCCTGCCTGCTGTTCTTCTTGGGATGAGCCAACTGGTTCCTCCTAGTTAAAGAACAGACTGAGTCTGAGCAGAGGTCTGCTCTGCTACGTATTCAAGTTCTGCTATAGTTATGGGATGACTTGGATGTCTGTGGGATAGTATGAAAAAAGGGAAAGCAGAGTCATTTTTTTCCAACTGTACTTCCCCAAATCTAAAGACCTTTAAAGATCATGTATTATTTCAAGTAATCCTGACTTTTGGGGGGGAGCGGGGAGGTGAGGACGTGTCCTGCTTCACTGGAATTAGAAAACCCGTTTCCATTGCTCGTGATCATTGGTGCAATTATAAAATGACAAATGGATCATTTGCTGAGTTACATGGTTTTCAGAAGCGTTGTCTCTCTTCTAACATGCCCATGACTTTTCAGCCTCATCACTGAGGAAAATGTGTACAGACTTCCTTGAGTTTAAAGCAACTATAACATGTGGTGATAAAATCGAGGTATTGACATCTTTTAATTAAAGAGAACAAAGGCAACTAGTTACCCAGCTTCCTATCTGTGATAACCTCTTACAGGCTTCTTAATGTTACTTCATTCTAGCCCAAAACCTCACTAGAGAAAAGAGGTAAAACAGATAGAAGCAGTTATGTTCATTCCATTGTGCCCAAGAGCCAGTGGTGTGATTGAGAGGGAGGACATTAAGGAGAGTCAGACTAGTAGAATCTTTCAAGTAATCGTTAACAGTTCTATGTTCTGGAAGATTTAATATTATCATATTATTATACATAGAGTACGTGTAATTATTATGTCAGGTAACATGCTGTCACATGGAAAACATATAGATCCCTTATCCCTTTCTGTCATCTCTAAGGAACAAAAAATGAGTTATACAATTCCTTTACCTCTATAAAAACATTGTGTTTATATAAGTTGAAAATCTGCTGTATTCAAATTTTTATTTATGAATTCGGTTTTCTTGAGTGAAAAAGGTGATAAAATGACAAATTCACACATTACAACTAAGCATTCTGAGCTGTTGTCTTTTCTGAAGTTATTCTAAATAATACACTTCCTAACAAATTTTCCTCTCACTTAGATCCACAATATGTCATCGTTCCTTGTGCTGTTATTCTCAGCCTGAGCACGATGTTGGCAGCATGTTATGGATGCAAGAAACTAAGGAAGGAGAACATAAAGCTGCCTAAGTCTTTGGTAAGTTCAGACTTCTTACCTCAGATCTTTAATATCCAAATATGTAACTTCTATAACTATAACATCTTTATGACTCTCTCTTTTCAGAATATTTTTATTTTTTACCGTGGTCTCATAGATGTTTAGGATTAATACCAGTCTAATATTCTAATAGTCTAATATTCTGACAGTCTCTGCAACCAGATGCCTTGTATTTGTTTTAGGGCTAGACATCAGTCTCTTTATAACTGAAGTAGCAGTAGTTGGTCTAGTTTCAGAACTTAGTTCTTAACAACTCAGTGTGTGTGTACATACACAGGTTTGAAGTTATTCTAGTAGCAGAGAGACAGAACCACAGAATCACCGTGGTTAGAGCAGGCATTTTGAGATCCAACCCTTTTGCTCAAACAAGGTCAGCAAGAGCAGGTTGCCCATGACTTTGTCCAGTTGGGTTTTGAGTATCTCCAAGGAAGGAGATTCCGCAACTGCTTTGGGCAACCTATTCTAGTGTTTAACCACCTTCACAGGGAAAATTGTTGTCTTACATTCAGATGAAATTCCATGTGTTTCAGTCTGTGCCTGTTTCCTCTTGTCCTGTCACCGGACACCTCTGAGATTCCTTCAGTCCCTGGTAATACTGTGATGCTGCTAGGTGCTACAGCAGAGTAAGGGAAGGAGGGTGGCAATAGTGCTGTGGGAAGATGTTATAATGTCCTCATGGTGTCTCCTTAGTCACAGTGATTGAACAATCAGTGGCAGCTGAAACAGCTTTCAAGAGCTGCCACGTGAGGCAGTAGTAAACAGTAATCATGCCTATCTTCTTAGCAGATGCAGGAAGATCACTGCCTCTTCTCTGGAAGTCTTCAGTTCCTTGTTCTTCAATTTCGAACCACTTGGAAGTGAATCCTTCATAGTGCAGGGGTAGCTCAATGCCTATGACCCCCTTGGAGCCTTGTTTCTTTAGAACAGAGTATTAGGAAGTGAGATTGCTCTAAGTGGCAGTGTCCAAGCCAGTGATGCTGGCTAGGTCCCTGTAGTAAGCAGCAATCTAGTCCATCAATTTGTGCAGCACAAGATGGTTAATCTCATTCTAAAACAATATGCACTTCTGGTCAGACAAAACTCTCTCTAAAATACTTGGTTTTTTCCATGATGCTAGTCCAGAGGTAGCCATTCGCAGTGGAGATGTTAAAAAGTCAGATGAGAGAAATCCATCTGATGGAATTTGCAGCTGGACCCCAATATCAAAGCACAGAGGACTGTCAAAGAAGGGAGACCCTGAGATTTTTTTCATCTTCACACCAGTAACTGTCTGAATATGTAACATTATGTCCTACATATACACACAGTCGTTTTTGTGAAGAGTGTTCATTATAGCTTATCCAGAATGACAGTGCTGTGCTCAATGGATGCACAGTTATTCTGGTTTCCCAGTACCACTGTGTTATTGATTCTAAGAGATCAGGAAAAAGAATATCACACATTCTCTTTGTGTGCTCCTTAACTCGTGTGAGCTTCTTGATACAGGCTCCAGGTTCACACTTCAGCTCACCTTATAGAAACTCATTTGCATGCCCATATTCTCAGTTTGCTGGACTATATGTTATTTTGTGACTCATAGCCTCCAGCATTCCATAGTCTGGTTCACATTGCACGTCGTAATTTGTTGCTTTGGGGTGTGTTATTTATATGTATCCTGGAGCCTGGCTTCTGCTGGTTTATCTCCTCTGTCTGCTCAGACGGCATAAGACCTGGAAGCTCTGGTGCCATCACTGGAGACGGGAAGGCAGCTGAGCACCTGTGTGTGCCAGGGAATTCTGCTGGCATCCAGCTTAAGGTCAAGGGCTGTCACTTTGTTAGTATTGGATTACATGCACAAAAGGAGAGTATTAACTTCCCTACAGTAAATACTTTTCTCTGAATAGCAACTATATCTTAATTACCCTTTTTACTAGAGATGGTTTGAATGGCATTCCAGTGAGCATAGTAAGCTCTGGTTCTTCTCTTTCAAGTTAGAAATAACCGCATGAATTGCCAAATGATTTATAGTCATGACTCAGTGACTCTTAAAGAACTTCTGATACCAGGAAACTCGTGGGAGTTTTTTTTTCTTCTGGTGGCTTCCTCCTTTCATGGATGGGAATTGGAGTGTCTTTGCACCACCTTGCTTTGGTCAGAAGAGAAGGCTCCAGGGAGACCTGATAGCAGCCTTCCAGTATCTGAAGGGAGCCTACAGGAGAGCTGGGGAGGGACTCTTTGTCAGGAAGTCTAGTNTTTTGAAGAACTTTTTGATGTAGTTGTGTACAGAGTATACAGAGTACTTATTTTATCCTTGGGTCTATCCTAAGCATTGCCAGCTGGCACTGCCAAATGTAGCACCTGGGAAGAGTGCAAGCTGTTCCCCTAATACGAGATGGGTTTGGTCCTTGCAAATGTGTTCGCACATAGAAAGCTCTCAAAAATGCTTTCATCAAATTGTTAATGGAAGAGTTGAAGTCATAGATGTAGGCTGACTACCTTACCAGACTGTAATTTTGCTAATTTCTGTTGGGATTGGATGTAATGACATCACATTTGTCTTATGAACTTGTATCTTTATATTTTTAATCTCTAAACTTTGGCAGAAGATAAAGCCAACAAATTGGTAGATTATATGGAATTAAAAGTGATTTTTTTTTTCTTAAAATCTCTTTTGTTTCCCCATTTTAGGTCAGTGTGATAAGAAACCTGAACACAGACAGCATTCTAGAATCAAAATCCGAGGCGAAGTACATCTCTGTAATAAACTTGATGCCGGACCAGTCACCAATGGCAGTGACTAATGAAGAAATAACCTCGCTGGAGATAGAGCCAGAGGAAGAAACTGTTAGTTGTCAGAATTCCAGTGAAGGAGCATCTTCTCTTTCTCCCCCAGAGCCACCAGCCAACGCAGAAGAGGTGTCTGTGAAGGAAAGCACAGGGGAGATACCTTCTGACAACGAGCAGAATCGCAAAGTAAAGGAGAGTTATTTCATTTCCAACAGTAGCCAAACGGATCTATGCAGTAACTCCTCAGGGACAGAGGTTTCTGGCACAGAAATGCAACAGACCATCATTCCAAGCAGCTCTTTCAAGTTTTCTGGCTACGACAAGCCTCACGTGCCGTTAGATATGTTGATAGATGTTGGTGAGGAGCAGCCGGTGATCGCTTACAGACCAACTGACTAGCAAGGAGAGCTGAAGCCTTTAACCAGAACTCAGGAAGAGAACAGCATTACTAAAGATTATGGGAAGCTGGGGCTTTATTAGCAACATCCACAACTTCTTCTGATCCAACCGAAGTAAGAAGTACCCAACGTAGTACAGTGGGAACCTGAAATGGAACTGCAAGTGGTGCCCTAGAAGAGCTTCTTAATCACTTAGTGGTTTATGTCATACACAAACACTTATATTTCCTATTTGGAATAACACTGTTTTTTGAACAATAGGCTGCAGAGAATGGACTTCATGAAGGAGTATAAAACAGCAGCTGTATCATTATTGCTTTGTTTCAAATCCTCTTCAAAATTAATTTGATGGACATTACGTTTATGAAGTCCCTCACTTGTTTACAGCAGGGAGGTGCAAGAAATATGAGAGGTTTTGCCATTTATGGAGGTATTCTCCTTGTAGCTTTGTGTTCAAGGAAATGCTACTGTTTCTTTTAAGCAAGAATACACTTACAACTTTTTTCCCTTATATGTCAAGAATTTGATTCCATGGCCAAGGACCAGTTATTAACGGTCTTTTCTGCAACTACAAGTATGTACCTCCGACCCCATTACTTTATACATTTGAGTGAGTATATGATGGACTTTTTCCTTTCTAACAGAAGTCTTTGTAACCAAAAAAACTGTTTCTAAAGGTGGTGTTATTTGTGTGTAGCTGTATCCATTTGGATCCCCTCGATGCGCTGTGTAACCATGTCATGTCCTGGGTAACTCCTGTATTAGCATGCTGGCTGGTCAGCCTTGGAAAAAAGTGTGTGGTGGGCAGCTGCACAAATCCTTCAGAAGATGCTTTCACAATTCAAAAGCTTGTTTTCCTTCAGAGCATTTTTATCCTAATTTTTAAAATAAATGTGATCTTGAAATTTCTTTTCTGTAGATAGGCTACACCAAATTACCTCCTGGTAGAAATATATCTCAAGACAATAGGAAACTAGTGTGGTAAGTTGTGGTTCATAACTTATTACAGAATCATGGAATGATTTGGACTGGAAGGGACCTTAAAGATCATCCAGTTCCAACCCCCCTGCCATGGGCAGGGACACCTCCCACCAGACCAGGTTGCTCCAAGCCCCATCCAGCCTGGCCTTGAACCCCTCCAGGGATGGGGTATCCACAGATTCTCTGGGCAACCTGTTCCAGTGCCTCACCACCCTCACAGCAAAGAATTTATATCCTGGTATCTAATCTAGATCTCTCCCCTTTCAGTTTAAAACTGTTACCCCTCATCCTGTCCCTCTACGCCCTGATCGAGAGTCCCTCCCCATCTGTCCTTCAACCCCTTCAGGTACTGGAAGGGTCTCTAAGGTCTTCTGGAGCCTTCTCTTCTCCAGGCTGAACAATCCCAACTCTGTCAGCCTGTCCTCATAGGAGAGCTGCTCCAGCCCTCTGATAACCTGTGCCAGTGGTTGGTCACCCTCAGAGATGTTTTGCCACAGGCAGTTGTGGTGGGTTGGCCCTGGTTGAAGACCAGGTGCCCACCAAAGCTGTTCTGTGGCTCCCCTCAGCTTGACAGGGGGGCAGATGGTGGGAGTTGTGATCAGTTCATCAGGCATTGGTTTTGTCACTCCTTCCTCCTCAGTGGAAGGACTCCTCACACTCTTCCCCTGCTCCAGTGTGTGGTCCCTTCCATAGGATGCAGTCTTTCTGGAACTGACTGCTCCAGCATGGGTCCCCCATGGGGTCAGAAGTCCTGCCAGGAGCAGGACTCATCTCTTCATGTGTGGGCTCATCTCTTCGTGGCGTCACAGGTCTTGCCTGATGCAGAGTGAGCTTCCTTACAGGGTCACAGAATCCTTTGAGCATCTGTCTGCTCCAGCTCAGGGTCCTCCACAAGCTGCAGGAGAATCTCTGCTCTGGCAGCTGGAGCACCTCCTCCCCTCCTTCTTCACTGATCTTGGTAGTTTTGGGTCTTGTTTGGGAACATCAACAAGAAAAGGCTGCAAGATGAAATGAAGCCTGATGGTTGTTCAGTAGGGACTTGTTAGCCCTGTCACTGTGGTATCTGATTTTGTTTATTTTAGTTTTTTTCTAAAACAAAGGCAAGAAGGTGCTGCTGATGGTGCACTCTGCACATCCTTCCCGTGTTCTTGCCTGGTGTCCTAGACCCACTTTAGGGCAGTGCACAAGACGTAGCTTTCTGCTAGGTAAAGCCATGGCTGAGCTCCCTTCTAGAACTTTCTGTGCCCTTCTTGAAGGTCCCTCTGCTTCCCTGGCCTTTCCCTGCCTTGGAAAATCTTGGGAAAAGCTCTTCTCTGCCAATATCACCTGGCTCTGATGATGACGTGCCCCGCCCTGGGGCTGTCATCTGCCAGCCCTCTGAGCTTTATAGCATGAGGTTGTAGTTCTGAAAACTGAAGGATAGGGAATTAGTTGTTTTCTTTCTTTTTTTTAATATTTAAAAACTTTTAAGTCTAATGCCTGCAATCCAGTTATTTCCCTTTAGTCAAGATTTCATGGAAAAACGATGGTGTTCTGCAGATACGAGGTGGTGTGTTTATACAAAATGATGTCTTTGTTTTACAGGGTAAGTTTTTTTTAAGATTTTCAGAAATGTTTACATGCTATAGAAGGGGATTTTGAAGGAAGACCAGTATCATAATACTTCTGCCCTTAGATTTCTCAGTGGGTGAATATCCTAAGATAAAATAGTTTACACAGCAATTTCTGGGCTGCTTCCATTCCTGCAGATATCATGAACCAAGTGGCATACACTCAGTTCCCAGTGATTTAAAGACAATAGCTGTTTTTTCCCCTTTTTCACTCATGGGAAGGCAACAAACCTGTTAGCAGGGCTTTGATAATTCGGGGGAAAGCCAAATCAAACAGGTGAATTTTGTAGTTAGGGTGCAAAGGAAAGCTGGCTTTGCTTTGTCTCATTCAACTGGAGGGAGAACCACACCACCACAACCACCACCACCACCGATATAGATGTTCCTGGAATTCCTGGAGGGCAGTGCTGGTGCCTTATTGCTTCAGATCCACTGCTGGGTCCGTATCTGCATTGCAGGAGTGTAAAAATGAACTCTCTTGCCGTGGCTGGGAGTTGGGTACCAAGAATGGTGCTGGTACTCCCTAAGCTGAAAATCACAAGGTGTTTCAGTGCTTTGTGCCATATAGATATAGATATAGATATGCCCACAACTGACTTCTTGTAACCACCATAAAGTTAAATGTTTGGGTTTGTTTGGTTTTTGGGTTGTTTTTTGGGGGGGCAGAAATATCTGAACTGCAATGACAAAAGCCACTGAATTAGCACCTTCCTTGCGGATACATCTTCTACATGCTGTGAGCTTAAGGAGCATCTGATAGCATGAGATAGATATTTTAGGTGTTTAAGTTGATCACGCCAACTGGCAGGTTTTGTAACTGAAATAAAGAAGTTCAAGACTGTTTTTTCTTAGGAGCTGTGACTGGCTGAAAACATGAGGCCAGAGTGAGATGAGAATGTGTTCCCTGGGTCAAGAAACTATTTCTCCCAGTCTTGTTTCCCAGCAGCTGCTGGCAGTGGTGTTGGGAGCCTGAAAACAGGCTGTTATTGATGTATATAAATACCACGATGGTATTTCTGCCAGGATAGAGTTGAGAAGCCTGCAGTGTGAGGAGCTTCTTGGGACAGGGAGAGTGGAAACGCCTTGTCAGCTCCAGCTTTGCTTTTGCAGTAGTTTAGTGCCAAATACCTGAGTCGTGTGGTTGAGAAGGTGGCTGGTGGTATTTATCTATGCATTTTTGCTTAAGTACTAAATTAGTTTAGTAAATTACTCTTCTTGTGATGAAGTAGTAGTTTGTTTAAGCTTCTGGATGTTCAGGCATAGCACCCTTGACGTTTACAAGTTAAACATTTCACATTCCTACCCACTGTGGTACACGAGAAACGTTTCACCCCTTCAAGCTGTTTGGGGTGACTTTTCCTCTTGTCATCGCTGCTCACATTCCTCCCTTCCCGTCTCCTATAAGGTGATTTGGGACATGATGGAATCTAAAACTCCCAAGCATTATACCCTGTCTAAGAAAATTGCATCACAAAATTTGGGCTTAATACCTGACAACGTTTCTAAGTTCTTTACTTCTTGCCTTTGCGTGGACATCGTAATAGTTTATTATCAAACAAGCAATTAACAATGAAGTTTTGTGGTAAGATTACATCCTGCCGCAGAAGCATCAGGTGGTATGTTAAGGTTTTTTTCTACATAAAGCAATAATCTGGTCTGAAACAATAATTCTCATCAAATCTATCAGCATCCACAGAAACAAGGTGTTTGCTGCTGCTCCCCTTGCTTGGAACATCTTTGGTTGTAGTCTTTCACTGGTTAAGATTGCAGGGAAAGAAACTTGCATGTGAAGAGCTGGTTTTCTCCAGGCTGGAAATAAGGGGTTGCTCTGAAGTGGTGCCATGTAAACAGCTCAGTATTAAAAAATAAGACTTATTCTACTTGATTCAATTAATAGTTTCAGCATGTCTTAAAAAAAACCACAAACAAACCCCCCCAAAAAACACCGAACCAAGCACAAAGCACCTTTCATCTTATAAGTGACCTGCCTAGGCTTCCTTAGTGTGGTTTTTTTTAAAAAAAATTCAGTCCTTTAACTAGTAATTCCTTGTTTATCAACATGATTTCTATATTTTCCAAATGGATGCAGTCTTTGGGCGAGGCTGGACCTCTGGGGGTCTGTGCTTCATCCTTCTTCTCAGAGCTGCATCGTTCCTCTTATGTGTGTGTCTAAAGATACCAGGGTCCCATCAGGCAATTTATTCCAGGAGTTCTTTACCCCTGGGAAGTGTTTTCTGATGTCTAAAGCAGGTCTTCCTGGTTTTAGAAGGGGTCTGCTGAGCATATTTGGTTCTTCTCTGAAATTTATAACTAAACTACTTTTAAATACTGTAAATTTTAAATGTTTTTTACATTTCATTAAAGTCTCCAAGACAACTCTGTGTGCTTGCCTTTTTATTTTTTCTTTCATTTTTTTGATTTTGGGGCAAAGAAGTTTTATTTTCTGTTTAACCTGTGCATCCACAGGATAAAAGAAGAAATGCGTTGCATGGCCCTGTGAATGATGGGCAGGGAAATCAGGTGGTTCTTCACTTCTGTGAAGTTAATCCTCCAGTTGCCATGATGTGTGCAGCAGAGCAGAAAGCCATCGTGGCCAGTCTGACCTCTTGAGCAGTTTAGGCTCTGAAAGGTTGCTTAAATTACCCCCCTTCAGAAAGACTTTTCCACAAAGAGTATATGGAATCTAATTTAATTGGAAACATGGAGTAAATAACTAATTCATTGTGTTTTCATAGAACCATAGTATGGTTTGGGGTGGAAGGGACCTTAAACATCATGGAATTCCAACCCCCCTGCCCTGGGCAGGGACACCTCCCACCAGAGCAGGTTGCTCCAAGCCCCATCCAGCCTGGCCTTGAACCCCTCCAGGGATGGGGCAGCCACAGGTTCTCTGGGCAACCTGTTCCAGTGCCTCACCACCCTCACAGCAAAGAATTTCTTTCTGATATTTCATCTAAATCTCCCCTCTTTCAATTTGAAACCATTCCCTCTCATCCTCTCCCTCCAAACCCTGATCAAGAGTCCCTTCCCATCTCTCCTTTAGTCCCTTCAGGTGTGGGAAGGCTGCTATCATTCTGGTTACAGCTATTCTGTGTTACATTTTGGGGGGTTTATAGTTTCTTCTTGGTTGGTTGGTTTTTTTTTTTTTGTTTGGTTGGTTTTTTTCTTTGCAAATTAATAGCAGCTCAGTAAATTATAGGAAGGGTGGAGGGCACATGCACTCCCATTCCAGAAGCTGGGAGCTGTGTGTAGAATTGAAGGGACCTCAAATAACATCCAGTTCCAACCCCCCGCCATGAGCAGGGACACCTCCCACCAGAACAGGTTGCTCCAAGCCCCATCCAGCCTGGCCTTGAACCCCTCCAGGGGTGGGGCAGCCACTGTAGCGTTGCCTGCTTCCCATAACCAGTTTTGGTGGATCAGAGGCCGGTGACAACCGCAGCCACGATTGCAACCGGCTGCAAATGTCATTCAAGTGCGATTAAATAAATTCTTCACCAGGTCAGGAGGGGTTGCAAGAGCTTGCTGGAATGGCTAGAGGGCGGTGTCGGTCTCTGGGTGGAAGCAGAGGACACCTTTGTCATTCCTCGAACCCTTATTCCACATGGGGAATTAGTATAGTACCTCTTCTCACCCCCCCACCCCCATATTTGAACAGAAATTGGAACAAGAGGTCGTTAATTTGGTTGATTAATTCCTGAGTGACTTCATCGGCTGCTCCAGGGTGTGCAGCAAAACCAGCAATTTCATTTCCTCTCAGAAAAAGAATAGGGAAGGAAGCTTTTTTGGCAGGTAAGCGTCCCGGGGTGGTCTAAATTTTCTAGTTAAAGGGTCGTGTTGCAGCAAACTCAAAACTGGCACCTCTGAGGAGCGTGAAAACCAGCAGACCTGAGCGAGGAGGATAATGCCCTGATAAAGCTCAGCAGGCTGGTTCCTGAAAGCTGGGAGGCTGTATCCACACACCATCTGAGATGCTGTATTAGAAAAAAAAAAACACAAAACAAACCCAAAACTTGTAAAATTACAGTTTGTTTACAAATTCAATAACAATTTGGAGACGGTGGTGCTGAAGGTTATTGTTAGAACACAGTCCTGTTCTAGAGTTCATGCTCCTTGGATCATACTGAGAATCCAAAGCAACCACAGGACTGAGCCACAGGCTGGGAGGTATCATGCTACAAACATCCACTTGTAGAAAAGATGAGTAAAAAATAGTTTCTTTTTTTTTTTTTCCCTTCTTTTTTTCCCTTTGGCTGGGGAATCACAGAATCACAGAATGATATAGGGTTGGAAGGAACCTCTGGAGGTCATCTAGTCCATCCCCCTGCCAGAGCAGGTTGCCCAAGAATGTGTCCAGGTGGGTTTTGAATGTCTCCAGAGACAGAGACTCCACCACCTCTCTGGGCAGCCTTTTCCAGGGCTCTGCCACCCTCAAAGTGAAGAAGTTCCTCCTCTTGTTGAGATGGAGCTTCTTATGTACACGTTTGTGAAACCCCTGGAGCTTGCATCTTCCCAGGTTTTATCAACCAGTGGAGCTACCAGAACTGTCTTCTCCCCCTACAGCCCTTGGTTACAGAGAGAGAAGCAGGCATCCCGGTTCCTTTTGTCTCTTCCCCATCCTCTTGCCTTTCTTCTGAAGATGAGTCAGCCCAGTGCAGTCTATGGTCTGCACGGACCTGGGGGTATCAGGCACAAAGACTTCCAACCACCACCTACAATAAAATGGATGTGTGGAAAGTAACCTGCCTACACACAGTGCTATTCCAGACACTGGCTCAGGTGGTGGTGGTGTGTCAGAGAGAGCAAGCACCCGTGCTTACTTTGAGACTTCCTTTCTTTACTTTAGTAGGTGGGCCAAGGAAGTGTGAGCAATGTTTGGTTTGTACTTTTCCAGGCTTATCTGTGGTTTCTGCTAGCTAAGTCATCACTGGGATCTTTCCTTCACAGAACCACAGAATCATATGGGGTTGGAAGGGACCTCTGGAGATCATCTAGCCCAACTCCCTGCCAGAGCAGGGTCACCCAGAGCAGGTTGCACAGGAAAATATCCAGGTGGGTTTGGAATGTGTCCAGAGACGGAGACTCCACCACCTCTCTGGGCAGCTTGTTCCAGGGCTCTGCCACCCTCAAAGTGAAGAAGTTCCTCCTCATGTTGAGATGGAACCTCTTATGTTCTAGTTTGTGCCTGTTCCTTCTTGTCCTAGACCCCCATCCAAGACCAACCCCATCCTTCTGACACCCACCCTTTAAGAATTTATAGGTGTTGATCAGACTCCCCTCAGTCTTCTCTTCTCTGGACTAAAAAGCCCCAAACCACTCAGCCTTTCCTCATCAGAGAGATGTTCCAGACCATAATTAAGATTACCTAAGCAAAACACACAAATTACGGACAAATTATTCCACGTGGTCTCTAAATTGGTGGGTTTTTGTCTGTAGACGATTTGGGGAGGGACCCACAACCTAAAGAAGACCAGATCTTCTCTCAATGTGCTTAATCAAGCTACAGTACTCCTTAGCGACAGAGGGAAATAATGGTATGGATTTGGGAATGAGAAAAGTGACAATTTTAAATACAAGGCTTTGAGTTAATTGGGGGTTTGTTATTACCTACAGCTCCTAATGAATGTAAGAGCTGGTTACTAATTTTCTGGTGCAATCCAGGGCCTTGAACATCATTAAATGAATCTTGTACATGCAAATAAAGACCTGCTGCACAGCGAGCCTTCAGCAGATCCTCATCTTTAGTTCAAAAGTCTCACTGTCAAGGTGCAGGAACGACGTGGGGAATTTCAAGCTGTAATCTCTTTAAAATGTTGACCCAAGCCCTTTCACAGCGAGAGTTAAACAGTTCGTACCCGTGGGTGGGAAGCAGCGAAGGCACGCACCGAGCAGTGAAAGTCAGTCCTGCTTCCTCAGAAACATGTCTGTAAGAACCTGGGTGATGCAATGCCTCTTTCCTGAAGGGCAGGGAGGAGAAAAAAAATCCAAAAAAGTCCCTCCTGCCCGGCTGTGGGGTTTTCTTTTTTCTTTTTCTTTTTTTTTTCAAGTGTGTAGTGATTCATTTTCCGAACTCCCCCCACCCCGAGCAGGTGAAGTGTCATCCAGCCAGAAGAGGAATATCTTTTAAGGAGGAAAGGCTGAGGGACTTGGATCTTTTTAGTCTGGAGGAGGGAAGGCTGAGGAGGGATCTGATCAACACAATACTTAAATACTTAAAGGGTGGGTGTCAGGAGGATGGGGCTGGTCTTTTTTCAGTGGTGCCAAGGGACAAGACAAGAGGGAACAGGCACAAACTTGAGTATAAGAGGTTCCATCTCAACATGAAGAGGAACTTCTTCACTTTGAGGGTGGCAGAGCCCTGGAACAGGCTGCACAGAGAGGCAGTGGAGTCTCCGTCTCTGGACACATTCCAAACCCACCTGAACACGTTCCTGTGCAACCTGGTCTGGATGACCCTGCTCTGGCAGGAGGGTTGGACTAGATGATCTCCAGAGGTCCCTTCCAACCCCACATGATTCTGTGGTTCTGTTATTCTGAGGCTGAGGGAGCTGGGTTCCTTGAGACAGGAGTGGCAATGGCTTAGGGGGTGGAATCTAATCAAAAGTTGCAGCAGGGGAATCCCACTTGGATTACATGGGGGGAAAACCCACCCTGGAAGTGGTTAAAGAACCTCTCCCAGGACAGGTTTTTTCTGCAAGTCCGTGCTGGCTGCTTAGAAGGGCAAAAGACTGAAAACCACGGCTCCAAATGAGAATAGTCTTTGGGTGGAGAATCATCTAAACCACTCAGTCTCTTATTGTCAGTTTGTGTGAAATGAGGGAGACTTGTCTGCCAGTTACTATCAGTATTCCCTGTGTGTTCAGGGAGTTTCTACCCTTTCTTCCTCTTCCCACACTGTCATCCAGGCGTTTAAGCAAAACCCACCCTCAAACAGCAGAGACTCATATCTGAAAAGCCTAACAGGTGCTGCAGGAGCAGTTCCAGGGTTAAATTTCTCATGGATGAGAAACGTCTTATTCAAAGAAAAAAAACCAAACCCAAACAAACAAAAAAAACCAACAACAACCACAAAACCAGTGAAGTGGTTCTATCAGATTGGATGAGTCAGGTACCTTCCAGTAAGAATGTACTTGACTTTTACCTCTGTGTAGCAATATGCAGTCCTTAAGAGAAAGAAATGTGTTTACCCAGCATTCAGGTAGGTTTTTATTTTGGAAGTGGAAAAAGTGTTCATGTCCAGGATTCTGTGTCAGTTCACAGAAACATCAGTAGTACTGCTTCACAGAGGTTTGGATCAAAAAGATGATTCAGCGTGAACTGGGATGAATTAGTAGCAGGACCATGTACGTGGACTCCACTGGGGAAAGCAATATGTTTTCCTTTTCCGTTTCTTCATGAAGTACGGTTCAGAGTTTTTTTAAAAGTTCTAACTATTTAAATAGCAGTCCAGCACACATCATAGAATCACAGAATGGTTAGAGCTGGAAGGGACCTGAAAGATCATCCAGTTCCAACNCTGTGTTGAGGACTCCAGAGCTGGACACAGGACTCCAGGTGGGGTCTCAGGAGCGCAGAGAGGTGTCATCCTATACTGTTCCTCAGTTGTTTACTTTTTTACATGTACTATAATATGTATTCTGTGAAACTCAAGATGTGTATATATCCACTCACCCATCCATGTGTGCGTGGCTGCTACTTGTTTGACTGTTTTCATCCCACAAAGCATCGACACTGCATGACCAAAGCCCATGAGCAGCACAGCCTTATGGATGCTCATAATCTGGGGATTACCAGCAGCTGTTTCAATACTCACCCCCAAAAAACGGGTGAAGAGTTAGCGATTACTTGGGAGTGCCAATCCCAGCCACAGATAAAGCACTATCAGAGTGCAGCCCGCAGGAAACCCCCAGTTTTCCTGCAGAATAAGCATTTCTTTCCCCTCCACCCACCACCCTTTTCCCAGCAAAACCCGCTGGCGCTGGGCGGGCTGGCCCTGGGCTCTGCCTTGGTAGAAAGAACCGCCAGCCAAAGGGATTTTGGCAAAGCTCCACGCTTCATCTCCTGGCAATGGGCTGTTCCGCGGGGGTATGGGAAGGTGTGTTGGTACAATTCAAGTCAGCAAACACACAGCTTGTGACAAGCATGACTAAACTGTGATGGCATTTCAGCCCAGTGATTGGTTTATAAAAGTTCCCTATTCCCGCACTCGGGCTCATATAACATGATGAAATGTTAATTACATTTAGTTGTGGGGGGGGGGAACTACTTAAAGGTCATTTGATTTTGAAAATGTGTTTGGGAAACGGAAAGATAAAAAAATTCCCAGCTGGTAACAGCAGGGTGGTCTTTCTGCCTCTTTCCTCCATTCCAGGATTTTTTATTTTTCTTCTTTTCTGCATTTCTTCTCAGTCCTTTAATTACCTTAATTGGGTTAACCAGCTAGTTATTCAAAGCTACACATCCGTAGTTTTCACACATCTGCTGCAGATTTGATGCTTGGATAACAAGGGAGAGCCACTCAGCTGAACTCAGAGCCATCACCCATGAGTCCCGCTGAGGCCAGCTTCTTCATTAGAAGCCGTCCAGTCTGCTGAGTATAACCAAATGCCTTTAAATTAAGAAAAAGAAAAAAAAACTCAAACAAAACCAACTTAATTTCAACTAGAATTTGCATTTTTTTTGATCTAACAGGTGTTTTGTTTCTACTTTTTTCCAAAGCAAAGGTGGTTATTGGGCAAATTTTTGCTTCTGCAGGTGGGTGGTCTTCACATCAACTGCTTGTTTGATGGTGCAGTACAAAACTTGGCTTTTCTCTTCTTGCTTGTCGAGATGAGCTGGCAAAAGGAGAAGACACCCTGACTTTTGCCCAGTACGGGTGGTGAAGTACACGTGAATGTCAGCACCGGGGAGATTTCAGGGAAGCAGGGTGTGGGGAGGGGGAAGAGTGAGGGTCAAGGCTGGGCAGGAGGGGCCGGACAAGGCAGGAGTACCAGCAGGCTCCCAGTGCTTCCCCGTGGCACCACGTCTGCTACCAACAACCAACTTGGCTGAGCTTTCCATACATCTCAGGAGGACAAAAACTGCCTCCCACGGGACAGGCATTAAAGTATTCCCAGATACAAAGCCAGATGGCTCTCTCCAGGGATCCCAAACATCCTCCAACCTGTGGTTCAGGCTTGCAAGGATGATCGCAGAGATGCTGTGTCAGAAGAGTGGGAGCCAAGTGTGGAGTCCTACACCTGGGACGTGGCAATCCCAGGCACAAATACAGGCTGGGCAGAGAATGGCTGGAGAGC
>VXBW01001448.1:20926-54283 GCA_013400375.1 Thinocorus orbignyianus
ATTCTATGATTGGGAGGACAGGGGTGAGAAATGCCAGTATCTGTGCAGGCAGTGGTGTGGCACACCCGTACCGGTCAGCACATATGACACCCAGCAGTCTGAAAGTCCAACACGGAGTGGCACTTTGTCCCAATGGGCTGGGCTGGCTTCCCTGGTCCCTGCCCAGAGGCTGGCAGTGCCAGAGCCGTCCCAGCCTCCCAGCATCTCTCCCGGCACTGATGCGCTGCCCAAGAGCACGGCTGGCAGAGATGTCACATCCCCTCGTCCTTCTGATGGTCCATGCCTAGATGACATCCCTGTGAACCCCATCTGCTCATGTTCCACCCGAAGACAGGCCACCAAATCAGATGACATCCCACAGGTAGGTATTTTACGTGGTTTTCAGCAAATTTTCTTGTGCTCTTCAACTGTGAGTAACCACTGAGCTGAAAAAAAAAAACCACAAACCCAACCAACCAGCCAAATAAATACATAAAAATCTTAGCACGACAGGGAACAGGCTTGTGTGACAAATTTATGGGATAAAGCAATGTTGCCAGACATCATTTGGGAATTAGAGCCTTAAAAAAAAAAAAAAAAAGGACCTTTTTCACACTGGTTTGCTTCATAATTAGTTCCAAACTTCAGAGTGACCACGGCTGCCAAGTCAGAACAATTGCTCATGTTTAATTTAGAGTAACTCATATGTTTTTCAGCTAAATTAAACCAAAACCAAACTGGGGATTTTGGAGACCGCTGAAAATAAGGGGAACTCTGGAATGCTTAATAATTACTTCCTCATAAGACATGCCCAAGAGGAAGAGAGGTGCTCTTCAGTCATGGAGCTGCTCTCCTAAGCATGAGGGGCATCACGCTTTCCTCCTTCTGCTTACTGATGCACCTGCTTCAGGATGAGATAACCAGTAAGTAAAGGCTTTCTGCCCTTTTCCTGGGTGGGGAGGGGGTGCTGGGTCTGTTCTTCAACCTCTGGGTGAGTCAAGAAATCGCTGGGTCTTCTGGTGGGTTTCCAAAGTCCTGTCGTTTCCAAATCAGTCTGTTATTTTGTCTTTCAAGGTTCTGAAATGCAGCCAAAAGAAGTGTGTTGCCTATTAAATTTATTCGTAGCCGTATTACCAGTTTCAGTTCAATTAATGCAAGTCTTACCTGGTTCTGTCATACACCAGGGATAAAGCTGCAGTAACAGTGAGTCATCTGGATCACAAAATTCAGAAGAGCATTAGTATTTGGATGCTTTAGAGAGGCTGTTAATCAATACTTTCACCTGTAACCATCAGAGTTTGAGAACAGATTATCTCGAAAATTGTCAGGCGGCTTTTTCCAGAAGTTCAGATCAGAAAAGCAGTGAATCTCAGGTCATTTTTTATTGGGCAAGAGCTGATAAACACGGTTGTGGTAACTATTAAAACAGCTGCAGGTTAAAGTTGAGATGTGGAGGAAAGAGGACTGGAGTTACAATACTGGTGTGGGTGCTCACTGCAGGTTCCGTGAACTGACCTGAAGGGTTTGTGTCCTGGAGTGTCCCTCAGGCGCCTTTCACCATCGTGAACTCACTAAGGAAAAATTTAAAACAAAAAACCTAAAAAAAAAANAAAAAAAACCCCAACCAAAACCAGACCACATTAAAGTGTTCCTTTCATAATGCTAAGCCTGTTTGTTCTGCAACTTCTAGATCTGGAAAGTTTTGAACATGAGACCCAGAAGATTTAATTTCCCTGCTGTCTGCTAGTCATGAAAACAAATGAGCTGTAGCAATTAGCCCCCCTGCCTTGATTTAAAAACAGAGGAGCACGTCTGTGACAAAGACGTCACGTTACCAGTCCTTCTTATTTGCAGCGATTTTAGTGCTGGGAAACCCAGACCTGCAAGCTTCGATTCAGCCTCAGAAGGTGGAATTTCGTTCCTTCAACCTCAACAGCACTTTGCATTGGCAGCCGGGGAGGGCAGGAGAGGAGAGAGACACCCTCTACTTCGTCCAGTATAAAGTGTAAGTACTGGGGGAACTCCAGCCTCCTGCTGGGCTGGGGCCCATCCCTGCGTGGGAAAGGGATTTCTCAGGTGACACGGGATATTCAGAGAAGTTTACAGGAGGTTTTTTGGAGGCCACCAGGTCCAACCACCTCTTTGAAGCAAGCCTAGCCCAGGGCAAGTGCTTCTGCAACAGGACACTTAAGGTATTTCAGTGGCCCACCTTGCCCGGAACAAGGTGCTTCAGATGGCAAACTTGAGGCAGCACTAGGCATTCCCTGGCACGCCTGGAAAGCCCCTGACATCACCTCTGGGAAATTAGTTCATGGAAAACAGCATTCTGCCCATCATTAAACATGCTGGCTAAGCCAAAGCTCACCTGCCTCTCCCGACGGGCAAGCGTGCAGGGGCTTCCTATGGGGCTGGTGACCCACATCTCCTCCTTTTTAGGTTTCTTTCCTAAAAGATAGAAGCCGGTGGCTGCCAAACACCCATGAAATCAATCTTCTTGAAGAAGAGAGTTAATTTCCATGGCAAAATGCTTGTCAGTATCGCTGAGTTAAAATAGAGGGTCACAAATCTGTATGGAGCCAGTTGGTGATAGCTAAAGCTTACACCCTTCCTCCTCCTTCTCCGTAGGTATGGGCAGAGCACATGGCAAAACAAAGATGACTGCTGGGGGATCCAAAACCATGCCTGTGACCTAACGAGTGAGACCTCTGACATCCAAGAGCCTTACTATGCCAGAGTGAAAGCCGCCTCAGCTGGCGTCTATTCCGACTGGAGCCTCAGCTGCAGATTCACTCCCTGGCGAGAAAGTAAGTACAAACATATGGGCTCCTCTGAGAAATAAATTGGATTTTCTGTGGTGTGGAACACATCAGGGTTTTTTTTTTGCTCATAGTTTGTGAGTAATCCTTTTCTAGCAACAAAGCTGTACCAGAAGAAGTTGCAAGTCAATAGCTCTCACATGAAGAGCTGGGATAAAATAACTTTCCCCACACTTAGATGCCAAACAATTATGGATAAGTAACTACCTCTCTAATTAGAGGATCAGAAATACCCAACTTCCTTTAAGAACCCCTTCCTCAAAACATGGAATTATAACAATTTTATTTTCAGCTGGTTTTCATGCTGCTGGAAGGACTGGGTGCAAAGTGGGAAAGAAGGAAATGTTCTCTTCTTGAGAGCAAAAGGGACAAGAGGGTTGAGAGCCTTGCGGCTTCCAATCTTCTCACATTTATTATTTTCCTGACTGCAGTGTAATTAGACAGTACATGAGCAAAGCTTTTAGTTAGCACATTATAATGCCATAGAATGTTAGAAATACTATAGGGCTAAGGTTGGACCCCTTCTGCTGTGAGGATAGACTGGGAGAGCTGGAGTTGTTCAGCCTGGAGAAGAGAAGAAGGCTCCAGGGAGACCTTAGAGCAGCCTTCCAGTACCTGAAGGGAGCTCCAGGAGAGATGGGGAGGGACTCTGCATCAGGGAGTGGAGCCATAAGACAAGGGAGAATGGTTTTAAACTGAAAGAGGAGGGGAGATTTAGACCAGATAATAGAAAGAAATTCTTTGCTGTGAGGGTGGTGAGACACTGGAACAGGTTGCCCAGAGAAGCTGTGGCTGCCCCATCCCTGGAGGGGTTCAAGGTCAGGCTGGATGGGGCTTGGAGCAACCTGGTCTGGTGGGAGGTGTCCCTGCCCATGGCAGGGAGGTTGGAACTAGGTGATCTTTAAGGTTCTTTCCAACTCTAACCATTCTATGATTCTACGATTCATAATGATTCACAATGACTGAAGCTGCATCCTTGGCATAACTGAAATGGTTCAAATACCTGTTTTATGCAGCACTGGCACTCAGATAAACACAGGAAAATAAAAAAATCAGTGCAAAGAATCCAAAGCATTTTGCTTGAGCAACCTGCAGACAGCAACATGCAGCTCTGAGAGATTGCAAAGAGTTTGGCTCAAAAATAGCTTTACAAACATGGGAATAGTCACCCCCAAAATGTCCCAAGCAGTAAGCACCACCAAGTAAGGATTTACAAAGTGGCGCTTTAACAGCAAATGCTGTATCATAATGCAATGTTAGTAACAAGAACAACAAATCGTTGAAAGAATTCAAATTGTGCTCTGTGAAACATTATTAATAAATCATAATTGGTGTTTTTTCTTAGCTGCGATAGGGCCTCCGGTGGTAACTGTGCTTGATAGCAACAAATCCATAATACTAAAGCTCCAGGCTCCACGTACTCCTTATAAAAGGAGGAGAGGCAGCAACATACCAATGACAAATTATTATGATCTGCTATATCAAGTCTTCATAATTAACAACTTGCTAAACGAGGTAAGCACATTTTCAAGTATAAATCCTTTACTACTGAATAGTCAGGAAAGCATGGGCACACCATTCTTGCTTTACAAGTTGAAATAGTTTTCTGGGCATAGAGTAACTGTGTTAAGTATGTGAAAACAAAGTAGGCTTATTTTTTAGGATTTGAATTCGATTGAATCAAATTGTAATTCCTCCCTCTGTTCTTTCCCATCAATTTAGTATTTTATAATTTAAGGTCTGGATCAAAAAAGAAACCCCAAAAAACCAAACAAATAAAAAAAAACCCCACAAACAAACAAAAAAAACACAACAAACAAAACCTAAAAAACTGGGACAGGAGGGGAATTTTCTTTAAAATTCATAAATTATTAGTGTTGTTGACTTCGTGCAAGTCCACGTGCTGCTCTGCCTCCTCCCCCAGCCTTATCAAACTTGAGTCACAGACACAATGAGCTTGACTGGCTGTTTTTACTCCACTCTGAAGCAACACAGAGTCCTGGTGTATGAAGGAAAAGACAAGGTTATTAAAATAGAAGATCTGAGGCCCGGAGTCAGCTACTGCATCGTGGCGAAAACGTACGTGCCAGCGATGGACCGCAGCAGTGCCTACAGCGACCGCCAATGCACTGTGCTGCAGTGACACGAATCCCACCTCTGCCACAGGTAAGTCACCAGCTGAAGCTGGAGATGACTCTGGAAGTCAAGGGCTATCCTCTTTCCAAAGGCAGGCACTCTCCAGAAGGAGGGAAAAAAAACAAAACCCAAACATGTAGCATGAAACCTGCCATCCCAATACAATAATATTAGCCAGAGCTCTTACATCATCTCAGCTGGTTTCACACCAGCTGAGAATGATACGGCCGAGGAGATTAGAGGAATAGTGTGGATAATTATTTGTGTGCTGGCACGGTCCTCAGACACACCTCCCTCTTCCCTTTCTTGAAAGAGTTACACATGCCATTGCTTTCATCGGTTTTTTATTGCTGTCAAGTAATAATTAACTAGGAAATGAGTATCCTCTGACTCTACTAACATGCAAGCTCTGCAATTCTGTTCAGGGATTTATCTAATGTATTGAACTGAAATGAGCCTGTCCTCTTTTCATGGCCATTCTTCAGGTGTAACGAGTTTATAAATAAATCAGTCATTAAATTTCAGGAGTTTCCGTGGGCCAAAATGCAAGAGTTAGCTCAATTAGCTGGTCTGAAAAAAAAAAAATATCTGTTTTGTTTACTTACTTCAGTCACTGGCCTATCTTCACATAGCGTGGGCCCAGCGGGGAGATTTACTGTTGATCCTGCCTTGCAGGTACAAGGCACGCCGTATATAAAGTTCTAAGCCAAAGTTGATTTCAATGCCGTTGGCCTCAGCAAGATCAGATTTGGGTCCTTTCTAGGGATTAACAAGGGGAAACTGGAAAAAAGGTCAAAGTTTGAATCTGTGCTTCTGTTCTCAGCCTGGTACCCTAACTAGAAAAAATTCTCTTTCTTCTGCTTCATAATATGATGTATAACGTTGGTTTTTCTTGAGACTTGGTCGGTGGGTTTAGGCTGAGGAGGGAGCCAGTTTTTTGGTCATTTTCCTGCACTTTTGCTTGCTTTCCCAGTGCTGTGAAAGGCTGGAAGCTCAGGTTAGAGCTGCTGAACAACCTGCAGAGGTCCAGGAAGGGTGCAGGCAAATGGCACGAGTTGCATTTTAAGTTAAACTGAATGCCATCCAGCTTAAACACACTCTCCAACAGCAATTCTATTTCTCTTCCCAGTTACAGGAATAAGGGCAGAAGGTGCCCCTCGTCACAGATCCAGCATTAAATCAACACGTGCAGTCTATGTCTGGGATACATACTTGGATGCTTTTTAAATTAAACTTTGCTCCATTCAATTATTTGATTCATCATAATAATTTTTGGCTGCAAAGGCCAAGGTTACTTTGTATGTCCTATATTACGATTTAAAATGGTATATATTTGCATTTAGAAGGCAAATACTCATGTACAGCAATACAAAAGGCAGGAAAAAGCTTTTGTGAAAATAACCTTATGATTATTCCTTGGGGTTTTATATTTTAAGCCTTGGAATTAAAACACGATTTATAAAATCAAAGTTTCGGATATTTTATTTCTCCTACAACAAAGGTTGCAACGGAAGATGAAGAAAGCATCCCTTCTGTAAAATAAGAACCATATAGTCCAGGAGCAAACCCCACACTCACAACATCTTCATACAGTGCCTTCAACATAACATTTCTGAGGGTGAAACCAGGATGTGATTAGGCAGGAGCTCATTTAAACTGAAACAGAAAAGGTGCTCCCTTTCAGTCAATGACAGACAGTAAAATGGAAAAGCCCTCCTATTTCAGCCGTTTCACAGGACATGATGAGTGGATGCTGACCATCACCTGTGGTTCCCAATTATTTTACTCCTACAACTCTGGCAGTAGGCATCCAGGAGGAGGCTGCCTTTGAGTAGGTGAATGCTGGTGACTTTCCCCTTCACCAAAATGAAAAAGAGCATTACAAATCAAATGTGTTTAATGATTAGATTTGCAGGCATCTAGCTGCGCCCACATACCTAGTCCATAAAACCAGGTTTCCTTCACCACACTTCCCTTGTTGCTCCTCTCCCTTTTCCTCTGATTGTTTTACCCCTCCCATATCACACAGTTTCTCAATTTAGGTAAGTTCCTTTGGGAAACGGGACTTACTAAATCTCCGTATAGTACTCAGGGCTGTGACAAGTCTCAGATCCAGCATTGCCCCACCACCCTTCTTGCACTGGGTAGAACCACAATGAAATCATTCAGGCACCCTGTTTTACATGTCAGCAGTGGTGACTTCATCCACTCGTGGGTTATTACAGCCTGAAAACAGTACCGGCAGTAACTCAGATTCTTTCTCAAATTCACTTCTTTCCTCAAGTCAACACAAGTTGTCGCTGTCAATGTAGAAGCTTTATTAAGGTGACACCTACTAACCCTTCTCAGGGAATAGACGCTGACAGTGCTGGGTACTGTACCTATGTCAGATGTAGAGGATGGAACTGTTTAGGGCTCCCAAATCTTACAGAAATTTGAAAACAGAAGCAGCAGAGCCACAGGGGTGCCTGAAGCATTCAGACCTGGCTAGAAATATAGCAGCTGCCAGAAATATAGCAGTTGGATTCTATAAATCTATGCTCTGGATTTATAGAAATGTTGGGAACCTGAAAGTTTTTCAATTCGATAAAATTACACAAAATGTGCAGCTCCTACACTGGGAAAAAACACTAAAAGTTCTGAACCAGTCTTGCTCTGTTAGGTTTACTAGCTAGATTTCACTTCCTCAGCAACAGGGCAGGCTTCCAGAAAGCAGTGCAAGACTTGTAGGAACAACTGACTTCCATTCTGACCACACCAGGATTTATTATTGCCAACCCCACAATGTTCTGCAAAAGCCAATTTTCTCTTTCCGTTTGAAAGGGAAACATCTTTCCTGCTCTGCTCTGACATGTAATTTGACTTGGGAAGGGTTCAATAAAATCATAATATCACAGAATTGACTAGGTTGGAAGGGGCCTTTAAGATCATCTAGTCCAAACATCAGTCTAACTCTGTAATAAAAAAATAAATCACTAAACCATGTCACTGAGCACTATGTCTGCCCATCTTTTGAATACCTCCAGGGATGGTGCCTCAACCACTTCCCTGGGCAGCCCATTCCAATAGTTAATAACTCTTTCAGCATAAAAATCTTTCTTGATAGCCAATCTGAACCTCCCCTGGTGTAACTTGAGGCCGTTTCCTCTTGTCCCATCACCTGTGACTTGGAAAAAGAGACCAACTCCAGCCTCCCTACACCCTCCTTTCAGGCAGTTCTGGAGAGCGAGAAGGTCTCCCCTCAGCCTCCTTTTCTCCAGGCTGAACACCCCCAGCTCCCTCAGCCTCTCCTCATAAGACTTATTCTCCAGACCCTTCGCCAGCTTTGTTGCCTTCTCTGGACCTGCTCCAGCACCTCAATGTCTTTTTTGTGAGAAGAGGCCCAAAACTGGACACAGCACTCAAGGTGGGGCCTCACCAGTGCTGAGCTCAGGAGGATGTTCACCTTCTGAGTCCTACTCACCACACTGTTCCTGATCCATACCAGGATGCTGTTGGCCTTCTTGGCCACCTGGGCACACTGCTGGCTCATGTTCAGCCCACAGCTGACCAACACCTCCAGGTCCTCTTCTGCCAGGCAGCTCCAGCCACTCTGACCCAGACCTGTAGCACTGCATGGGGTTGTTGTGACCCAAGTAAGGGACCCGGTACTTGGTGTTCAGCTGGGGCTGTGTGTTCTCTCTGCAGCTAGTGGTAGTGGTGTGTTCCCAAGACATGCTCCACTGGGCTTGGAGGGTGGTACTCTTGCAAAGAGAGTAGCATATACCAGCTGGGTCATCTGCACCAACAGCTTCTAGACAGTGTTAATAATGCTGTGGTTTTTAAAAAAACAGGTTCATTGTGTTCATGATGCTGCATTGCTATTTGTCTCCATGAGGGTGGAATGGAGAAAGAGCTCTCCTAAGCTCTAAACTACAACCGGGGCTTTCTTGCAGCTTGGAAATACCTGGAAATCTGAGCTCTGGCCCTCCTTCTCCTTCATCCTCCTGGACACAAATAGAACATCTGCTGTGGGGCCACCTCCCCAGAGCTGTCTGGGGTGGCATGTGGCTCCGTGGTGGTTAGTGTGGAGCATACCACAGCTCAGGACACAGAATCATGGAATGGTTAGAGTTGGAAGGGACCTTAAGATCATCCAGTTCCAACCCCCCTGCCATGAGAAGGGACACCTCCCACCAGACCAGGTTGCTCCAAGCCCCATCCAGCCTGGCCTTGAACCCCTCCAGGGATGGGGCAGCCACAGCTTCTCTGGGCAACCTGTTTCTGTGCCTCACCACCCTCACAGCAAAGAATTTCTTCCTAAGATCTCATCTAAATCTCCCCCCTTCCAATTTAAAACCATTATCCCTTGTTCTGTCACTCCACTCCCTGATGCAGAGTCCCTCTCCAGCTCTCCTGGAGCTCCCTTCAGATCCTGGAAGGCTGCTCTAAGGTGTCCCCGGAGCCTTCTCTTCTCCAGGCTGAACAGTCTCAGCTCTCTCAGCCTGTCTTCATAGGAGAGGTGCTCCAGCCCTCTAATCAGGTATCTTCACATCATCAGTCTGACTCCTCCTGACCATAAGTTTGCAAGGTCCAACTGAAAACACCCTTTTCATGTTTTTTTTCAGTCACTGATAGAGCAGGCATTTTCTAGCAACATGCCAAGTGACAGCTTCTGTCTCAGGAAAGAGAGAAAAACAAATGCTGGCTCCTGGGGCTATAGCATAGAGGGGGAAAAACTAGGCAGTGTCACAAAAGCAGGGTTGAGCAATCCATTCTGTCACCCTTTTGCCTGTGGTGTCACCAGAGGATGTCTGCAGTCATGGGCACGGCCTGTTGCAGTGATCTCCTCCGGCCAAGTCCTTGTGTCACGACTGAGGGTTTGGCCAACAAGAAATAGATATTATGTCTCTTACAGTTTGCAGTTATTGATCTTTGTGTGAAGCAGAACCCATCCTACAAGGTCCTACCCTTCTTTCTTTCGTGTCCATAGCTTATCTGTCAGGTGGAGTAAGAGTTCATCTCCCACTACAGTGGCTTTAACTTCCATTTCCACCTCCCCTCCAAGGAGTGGTCTTCAACTTCCAGAAACTCAAGAACAGAGTTCCAGAAAAGTTGATAGAGCAACAGCCATGGACCAGATGCTTCAACCTTATAAATTAGGAGAAGATTATGCATAGCCAGCTGTATCATATAAATGCCCAGTTTTATACGATGTCATGATCCTCAGTGTTTATCATATGGTCTAGCATCTGGCTGGTCCTGTTCGTACCTCCCATATATCTACTCTAATCGGATGTGGATTTGGGGTTTATTTATTTCCATGACTTGATTTTAGCTGAGAATGGCTCTCATGGCCCAGGGACTATGCTATTGTGAAATGACATTGACTTTTGCCATAGACCTTTTCAAGTCAGAATATCAAACGGTAGGGAATTAATCATAAATAAGTGGGGTTTTGAGTGGATTTTCGGTGTTTTTAATGTTTGTTACAATGAGCAAGGATAGTAATCTGTAAAATCTGTCTGACAAGAAGAAAAAAAATATATGTATATAGAAGAAAGAAGAAAGTAAAACCCAAACCCAAACTCCTGAGGTTGAATTTGCCACCAAGGGGTCAGGACAAAACACAAGGGCACTTCTACAGAGAATTGGAATGAAAGAAAATGACATTAGCCTCTATCATCAGGAAAGTTAACGATACCTCCTTTGCAACTTGCTTTCAGAATCTTTTATAAAGTGCTTCCAAGGGAAAAAAAAGCAACTTGAAAACTTAATTCCCCAAATGAGGATGTCAGTGGCTGCTTAATTGCAAGTCTTATGTGTTAAGTTCGCTGAGGGCCCACCTCAAGCACTCACTGCTGTCATAATTTTGGCTTAAGATGGGGAAAACCGGGAAGTTTGCTCCCTGATGCCCACAAGAAAAGTTCAAAGCGAGAATTCCTGAAAAGGGCTCCATCATCTGAGGTAAATACCAAAGACCCACTAAAAACTTGAATTTTCTTTAATATTGTGCTTTTTTCTAAGGTAGTGGGGACCTGATGCTGAGTTCATAGAACCATAGAATCATAGAATGGTTAGAGTTGGAAGGGACCTTAGAGATCATACCTTCAGTACTGACAAAATGCAGTCCAATAACACCTCACTCTGAGGACCAGGCTCTTCAGAGATGTCCTTATTTTTAAACACAGGCGGAGGATGACAATGAAGAGCCATGGTGCTAATGGCTACACCTACAAAAGAGCAATCGGAACACCATCACTGAACTAACTAATTGCAGGCAATGTCATTCTGAACCCAGCTTTTGAGGGGGAAAGAACTCATACAAATCACACCAATTTCCAAGAAACAGCCATAAACTCTTGTTCTTTGTTTTATAACATCACATGAGTGTTTATAAACATGGGTCGTTATGGGACAAGCTGGCAAGCACTTGATTGGTAAAGGACTGGGCTAAGCTCTTTGTTCTGGGCTGAATTCTCACTATTAATTCTCATATTGAAGAATAAAGCTCCTAAAAGATATCAGCAAAAAGAAAAACAATAGGGGTGTCTCCATCGTATCAAATTTTAACACTTCCAGCAGGTCTGTGAAGTTACTAATCATGCCCTGAGTAGAACTGAGAATCAGAGAGACAAGCCAGGGGAAAGAACTGCTGGAAAAGGCTGATATAAGCTCTAAAGAATTAGAAGGAGTCTGCAGAGCAGCAGAACAACTAGTACAAGGAGAGAAGACAAAATATGCACAGAGAGGGGCCGGAAAGAAAACAGCCTGCAGCACCAGAAGAAAAATGTGTATTTCAACAAGCTTACAAAAGAGGAGCAAAGGCAGTTTGTCCATCGGGAAAGGACTGCTATATTTATATGGAGCAAAACTATTTTATACATTTAGATAGCTAAGGAAAAGATATACTTACAAGGACGTAACATTTATGCATTCTGCTCGGAGAGATATTTTCAGCTATTTCAGAAGAAATCTTAGAAGGCAAACTGCCAGTACCAAAGAGATTTCAAAAGCTGGAGATAAATTTACCAGTGGAAGAAGCAGCACCAATTACTGGAAAGGCTTAGTCATTGCAGCTGTTCAAGAAACGAGCGTAGACACGGGGATGAGACTCAATCACCTCAGCAAAGGTGCCCCAGCGTTTTAAAATACCTTTGAGTTTCCACAGCATTCACACATGGTTGATAGATACAGCGAGAGATCTGCAGGAAACCCACACCTCCATGGGGTAGCAGCTGAAGTCGTGAGGGGACACCCCACAGACACACACAAGACGTCTGTGACTGAAACTCTACCCCAGTCAGTGAAATGCTACTGTTACATGCTAATATAATTACCAGTTAGAAGCTGGACTCTGAAGTTGTATGTGTATAATTTGTAGGGCTACATTCATAAATCCGAAGATAAAATCTGTTTATGGGGGTGGAACACAGTTGAGAAATCTACACTGGAGTTGTAGAGTGCCTTGAGTGCCTCAACCTTTCTAATCCCCAGGGCCTTCCTTTTGCATTTGAATTACGAATGGTTTTGTGAAAAAGAAGAAGAGTCTTGCACAAGATCATTTGAAGACCTTGTGCAAGACCTTTGTGTAAGACTTGTGAAGCATGAAGAATGAAACTCAGAAAACTGAATGAGAAGAGGCTGCAGAAATTGAACAAGATCTTGGTTTGGTACTGCTTTATAGCATGTTCATTCTGAGCATCTTCTTGAAGCTGATTTTTTTCACCTGCTGAAATATTGTGTCACTTTGATAACTGTCACGAAAAAATTAGGTCAAAAGTACAGAATGCAATTAAATAAGTTAAAAGCTTTCAGCTACACGAGATGTACCATAATGCCATCCCTGAGCACACAAGGCCACAATCTCTTGCCAAGTTGCTCCTTAACATCATTTGCCCCAAAAAGGTAGAATTCTAGAAATAATAGGAGACAGAATGACATAAGATGCCATGTACTTTGAGTTCTCATGTTTTGAAACAGAAGAGGCTGGGATCAAGCAGAAGAAATGGGAAGAGCTCAGCAGGACATCTCCAAGACTAGGAAGTCTACCAGGGAGACATAGGGAGATATATTATTGTATATGTTCCAGGCATGTTCCTCCTTACTCTTTGAGCTGTGCTACCACCTCAAAACAGAAGCAAAGAGCCACAAACAAGTAAAAGCTGATGCAGCTGTGCACTCCTTCAGTGTGTGCAAGCAGTAGCTGTGATGCACTAGAGTAAGGCTGACCAAAAACATCCTGCTACTTCCAGATAAAGTAAGAAGAAGAGCCAGGCCATCAACACTATCAAAAGAAAGAGCACGCACCAGTTAACTCAAGACCAGGTGAGCTGTGGCCAAAAACATGGCCTGTCAAGGTCAAAGGATAGCTAGTCGTGTTGAGGGATAAGGTGGGGAAGTGAGCTAAACAGGGGAGGACAAAGTCAACAGCAGAGAAACTTCAGTTGAATTTCCATAAACCCCTGCAGAGCATGTGAATAAGATCAATGGAAATACATCCAGCCAAATATTTCTAATGAAAAACTGGAATTTTACTGAAGAAAAAAAAAAAACAAAAAACACTTTTAAAATACCATTCATAAAATCGTGTTTTTCAAGTGAAAAAAAGTAAAAGAAGTTTCCCTGTGGCCAAAAGTCCATGTCCCTCATTTTCCAGGCTCTAAAGTTTCCAATGCCATGTCTAAATTTCCTGGAGCAGGACTGGAGTGCAAATTTTCCTTGACAGCCCTGATCAATCTTTACCTAACACATCCAGTCAGATCTCGCACTCCAATCAGTAACCTTTGGGAAGGATTTCAGTGAGGCACTATTTCTCTGAAAGCAATAAACCTTCCTGGAACACAGAATACACCCATGACGCAAGGCAGGAGGCAAGAAAGAGGACATTGCTCTGAACAGCCCCCAGTCCTTGGAGGAATGCTCACATCAGAAGATGAGGTTGCTCCAATCAGCCTCAGCTTCTTATTAATAACACCTCCGTGATTTCACTAACAGAGACTGACACAATCAGCATTATGTTGACATGAAACCAAAGACTCTCCCACACCTCAGGTCTCCCCTGCTCCAGGGGCTCTGCCCCTCTTCCCTTTGCGCAGGTTTCACAAATTTCACCCTGCAGCACCTCATTTCCTCCCTGTGCTGGCTAGAAAAGAACAAAACCACAGAAACAACACCCAAGAAACTTCTTCTATGTAATCACAGGGGTCCAGACAGCTTACTGAGGTTTGCAGTAACAAACTGAGTATGAACTCCCCACTCTACATTTAATTTTGGCTGGTGAAAAGTGCAGAACAGGGTGTAACTCCACAAACTATCAAGATTAAAACCACCCACTTTATGTTTGTAAGCCAAATGCCACCACTAGTATTACTTATGAATTTCAAGACTTGAGCAAACTGAAGACTGAAGCGTGACCGACCAACGGGCCAAAAGAAGGGACTAGAAGACATTATACCCACGTTACCCAGTTGGCAACCTGCAAGCAAGCACAATAAAACACAGAAACTAGCTACCTGTATTAATGAGTATAGCATATCAATAGTAATATTTCTTAAGTAGATATGGAGTTTGAGGCTTTCTGCAGATTATATCAATGCTTTCTGCAGATTATGTCCCTATAAGCCTTCAAGAGCGTCAGTTAGCTGGAGAGCAACGTGGACAAACTCACTGGGCGAAGGTCAGTCAGTCCAGTGAGTACAAGTCCTAGGGATATGGAGAACACAGAATTTCCCAGAGCTATTACCAGTTTCTTAATGGCCAAGTAGAAGAAAAGAGGGAGGGATTCATCTTCCCTCTTGGCCATCTTGTGTTGAGTGTCATTACTCAGGGGAGTGCATGCTTAACCCTCCTGAGCAACCTATGTGGCCAGAACAGCTTCTAGGTAAGGACTGAGCAGGTACTGGCCAGTGGTACTGGACATAATGGGTGTGTATGGCCCTGTGGTTGTATCACAGCTGTTGCAGAGAGGCTGTGGAGCACAGGTAGGCACAGACTCTTCTTGCTTTCTGCTGTGCCAAAATCTGAACCAGCTTTCACAATCTGGTGGCTAACTTCACGCCAGGACACCGGCCTTCTGCATTCACTTGCTTAAAGACAGCATCTTAGCCATGGTCTGCATAAAACCACCAGATATGAAAGTTTCACTGCCACAGAGAAGTCAGAATCGCATGGAAAAGAGGTTCATAATTTCAAAAATACAAGGAAAAAAAAAATTCAAACCACAGTCTTGGCTATAATTTCTTTGTATTTGCTAAGGTTGTATAGCTTGATATTAGCTATGCTTGGAAAAGTGCATTTCAGAAATGAAACTTTAATGAATGTTTATAATTCCTTTATTTGTTTACAGAAAGGCATTTGAAAACTAAGAGTTAAATAAATTCAAGTAGGTTCTTTGTTCCTGTTTGCTTTCATTTTCTCCGAAGATGTACATTTCTACTAATTGCACACAGCTATTTCTCCACAGATGGAAAAAACCCACCCCAAAGCTGAAAAAAACAACAGCAAAATCCCAAATCCCAAGGAAACATCTTCTAAATAAACCGGGGTACTGGTAAGAGGAGTCTGTCTGAACCATAGATGGGATTATACTGACATATTGTGGCAAGAGGCAAGTAATGCAACGCCTTAATCATATATGTGACCATAAACTACTTTGCTACCCTCCTTCCTCTGGTTGAGGAGCAGAGAAAAGTCGGGGGTCATCAGTGCCAGACTGAGGACAGGGACAAGAAACCTGAGAAAATTTAAAAGCAAGACCTCATAACTTGAAGCTTCCAGCCATGGTATCCAGAATAACTGAGTGGTTTCCACATCTTAGAGTAATGAAAAGCCTCGTTGAGTTATGGAGAGGCAGAGCAGGTTGCCTCCCTGTCTTTGAGCTGAGAAGTCTACACCACAGCTGTAGTTGTGTATTTGAAGGCCTCCAACTGCCGAGCTTTCAGCCACAAAGCAAGCTCTTTGTCTTCCAAAAAATTATCCCTGAATGACTCAGTTGAATAATCTTTCCTGTATCACTGATGGCTTGGGAAATAAGTTCAGGCATAAGTTGTGCCCTGAGTCACGACATTTTCAGAGGAAAAAGGGCACTCAGACAAAATAATTCCCAGAACTGCAGCAATGAATAAGCTGTCTGGACTGAAAGTCCCCTTGGCCATGGTGACAAGCAGTCAGGCAGCACCTCCCCAGCCTGCAGAGCTCAGAATGGCAGTTTTAGGAGTTTCAGCCTTTTCAAACAAGAAAACATGTGGTGACCATGGTCACTGTGTGCCTCTCTTTCCAAATGTAATTCCATCACCAGGTGGAACTCCCTCTTTGTATTCCCAGCAACTGCCCAAGGCCATTCATAGTAAAATTCTGGTACTAATTTTTTCCTCTACATGGACTTAAGCAGCCTTTCAGTCCACAGAGGCACAAGAATCAGTGACTTCCAGAGAGCTCCAACTCACCCTAACCAGCCAGCAGTTGTGGTAGGGGGGTAAAGGTGTATGTGAACCAAGGTTGACCAACCACGATTCCACCATGCCATCAGTTACACAAGCTGGAAGACTTCTGCAGACTGACTTTGTGCTCAGCAACGGTTGTAGCCTTATTTCTGGGCTATGAGAAGAGTTTCAAACTTGGACCCTCTTTGTATGACACCACAGCAAGCCACCTAGGAGATCTCACGTGTCCTACCTAAAAAGAAACATGTTCTGGTGAAGAACGCTATTGAGAGACCATGGACTTCAATGGGAATCACTCACCCAAATACCCCTAGTTTCAGAGTGCCTTAAAACCTTTAAGGTATTTATCTTTGCAGCATCACCAGGAAATAGGGAGGGGCTCTAATCTGGTCCATAAAGATTTTAAGAGGTGTTAAGATACACAGGTACCCAGCCAGCTTTGAACTAAGGGATGTGCTAAAATTACATGGAATGCTTCTGGGCAGTGAAGGGAACTGGACCCTCTCTGCTCTGAGGATCTCAAATACCAGACTGCTGTTACTGCCTGTCACCCAAAAATAATTATCAAAGTAATATCTGAATGCCAAATTGAACAAAAGTCTTCCTCTGCAGGAAAGATAGCGGCGGAGTTTATATCACCATCATCAGACTCAGCAGTTAAAGGTCAGCCTAAATCACAAGTGCCAGTTCATTTTAAGATGAAATCTCCATTTTGGCATCCTGCGCTTCAACAGATGCAGAAAGCTACAGAACAGGTGACTCAGCAGCAGAAATGATGCTCCCTTCTCTGCGTCCACCCTCAACGACTAAAGAGGCATCCCTTTCTTTTTGTTACTTGCAAGAAAGCACTAAACAAGCAGCAAAACATCTCGGGTCAGCCAAAACAAGTGGATTCTCGGTCAACGGCTTGAGATGTTTTACGCCCTGCAAAGTCCTGAATTTTTAACCTTTGTTGTAATTAAAACGGATACCCACCAATGGCACTATCCTGTAGTAAGTGAATTGCTTGAAGCAGCAGCAGTTTCGACTCTGCTGAACTCTATATTGCACCGAATTTAGTGTTGTTATTGACTGTTGCCTCACACGGCACTTGGCTCCTCAGGCACGGAAGATCCTACAGCTACAGAAGAGCTGGGACTATTTCTATTAGAAACCTGCAGTCTACAGAAATGAGCAGGCAATGCTTGCTCTGCCTACTAAGGGCACGTTTCCTGGAAGTTAAACCATGTGTGGTATTATTACCTCTAGGAAAAGGAATAATTTCTCTATGGCTGCTGGCACCCAACAAAGTCCTTTCCCATCCCTACCACGGCATAGTGCATGATCCTCCCTTCTGTCCTGGCATTAATGGCAGTTTTCAGAAAGAACACATATACAAATACCAAGTGTCTCAAGTTTACTCAGAAGAAAAATTAAAAGCACGACCTGTAAAATGGTCACAGAATGATAAGGGATTGGAAGGGACCACTGAAGATCATCCAGCCCAACCCTCATGCCAGAACAGGTCTTCCTACAGCAGGTTGCACAGGAACTTGTCCAGGTGGGTTTGGAATATCTCCAGAGATGGAGACTCCACCACTTCTCTGGGCAGCCTGTTTCAGGGCTCTGCTACCCTCAAAGTGAAGAAATTCCTCCTCATGTTTATATGGAGCTTCTTGTGTTCATTTCCTGTGTTTTCCCCAGCAAGTTAGGCACTTCACCTGAGATTGTACACTTTACTAGGCATGATGCCTAGAAACTAAATATTACAATGCCAAATGTTGCCATGTGTGAATGCTGTTTGTCTCTACCTCATGGAGCCCTGGCAAAAGCACAGCAGGAAGCAGATAGGAGCAGGTTAGAAGTACCCAGAGGAGACAACTCATCCCCTTACTGCTCCAAAGCAGACCACATAAGAGCATCCACGTAGGGGGCCTACAAGAGAGATGGGGGGGGGTCTTTGCATCAGGGAATGCAGTGATAGGATGAGGGGAAATGGTTTTAAACCGAAAGAGTGGAGATTTAGATCAGATTTTAGAAAGAAATTCTTTGCTGTGAGGGTGGTGAGGCACTGGAACAGGTTGCCCAGAGAAGCTGTGGCTGCCCCATCCCTGGAGGGGTTCAAGGCCAGGCTGGATGGGGCTTGGAGCAACCTGATGTGGTGGAAGGTGTCCCTGCCCATGGCAGGGAGGTTGGAACTGGATGATCTTTAAGATCCCTTCCAACATGAACCGTTTTATGATTCCATGATCCTGTGATTTGCAATATGGATGTGTGTAAGTATTGCCTTGAAAAACATATCACTTGGATGCTTGAAAATTAGAACCTGCTTTGAAATTAAAAAAAAAAAAAAAATTGGCTGTTAGATACACTATCAACGATCTTGCCAAAGAAACCCGAAGAGGCAGAAACCCTCACTTTCCTCTTGAACTTCTTCATCTCCTCGGAAGAGGGAGCGCAATAGACATCCCCGCTGCCTGGTCGACTTCAGATCTCAGGAAGCGACAACAACAACGTGACAGTCCTCTGGTTTCTTGACACTCACACGACATCCAGGAGAGGAAGTTTCAGTGGGTGAGCTGTGAATTTCAATCCTGTCTAGTTTCCCCATATAGCTAAGTCTACACTCTGGCTTCTTTTTCAGTTTTATTTATGTGACAAACTTCAGTCCTTGGCTCCTCAGCTGTGTTGACATTAACGGCCCACAAAGCAAGTGTAGAAGCCAAAAATCTGATTTTTCAAAGGTGGAACTCCTCACACTATAAGTACACACGCCAGTGACAGAAAACAACTGGTAGAAACTCAGATGCTTATGATGCTCTCTGCTATTTAAACTATTTACACTTTTAGTAAAACTGATTAAAAATTTTTACAAGGCAGCAAAACCAGAGTAGTAAGGATGTGACCTGGGCATAGCACACAAATAGTATCTATCACTGAAGGTTTCCTGGGGTCAGATTTGTCAGGTGATGGGCAAGCGATGGTATTGATGATAACAAAGCTCAGGGGACCACATAAAGGTAAGAATAATAAACCACCAGGAGTGCAGGATTAGGCACGAATAAGCCACTTTTTAGAAAAGAAACCTCTATCTAGTGTAAGCCCAAGGATTTTTTTACAAAGTTTTGCAAACAAGCACAGAATTCAGGCAGCCAAGTAGCTGACAGAGTACTTGATGCCTCTAAAGTAAGCAACCTTGGCAGCCTGGTAAGTCTCCAGCTTTGTTCCTTCTGAACATTCCGCACTTTTCCATGTGATTTGCTGGAAGGAGGCGTCACCTCAGATGGAAACAGGATTGCATCTTTTCTCAGCTCCTTTAAAGTCAGCCTGTCCCTCCTATCTCCCATGCTGTCACTGCTTGTCGGTAACGCAGAAGTAAGAAAGGAGGAAATACAAAATATGGCAACAGTGACATGTCCATGAGATGGTGAACGTGAGGTGGAAGTCAGTTCAGACTGAAACACTTGCTACTGCTATTGTGATTTGGGAAAGCATCACAGCATCAACCAAGCAGAAAAGTCCTTCAGGTCTCTTCTTACATGGTCCCAACACAGAATCATGGAATGGTTAGAGTTGGAAGGGACCTCAAAGATCATCCAGTTCCAACACCCCTGCCATGGGCAGGGACACCTCCCACCAGAGCAGGTTGCTCCAAGCCCCATCTATCCTGGCCTTGAATCCCTCCAGGAATGGGGCTTCCACAACTTCTCTGGGCAACATGTTCCAGTGCCTCACCACCCACTACAGCATAATGCAATGGGACTGTAATTTCTCTCTGTAGGCAGATGGCAAGACAACACAGAAAGCATCATGATGTTTAATGTGAGGTGTCATTAAGATATGAATTAAAGCTTCTGGACCACAAAGTCTAGGATTTTGTAGAGATAAACTACATTATGGACACATGCTTTCAGTGTGGGCTTATCAAAACTACCCGAAATGAAGATCTGATTACACGTCACCCATCTAGCTTTGCCCACATCTATCTGTTTTCTCTTGCTGGAAGCCCCATCAAGCTGAGTCCTCTGAAAAATATTTTCACATGTTGACACACATCCCATGAGGTAAGTTCAAATCAAATGGAACAGAAATTGTACCTTTGAGCATCCTCTTTCAGACCAAATATCACCCAGGAGACAAGAAGTTTCACTTAATTACAACATTTAACTCCAATTGTAATAGGACTCCACTGAAAACATAAATCTGGGGCAGGATGTAGTTACCTAAATCAGGGCAGCAGGTGCATTTTAGAAGCTGAGGGTACCGTGCCTGTCCTCCAGCAGTCTCTGTAAAAGAGACTTCATGTCTCCCTATAACGTGTCATATCTACCCAGGCATAGTAACCTGAGTATCTAATTTTAACAGCTACCAGAATGCTCAGTATTAATACTTCTGTCCTTTTAAGTGGTGAGATATTTTTCTCCTGCAAGTTCTTGGCTGAGGTGCAGCAATTTTCACACCTGAAGCACATGTCCTTGTTCAAATTAATTAAAGATGGCAGTCAACAATGTGGTCAAAATGATGCACCAGTGTTTAGGTCCCAACTCCTAAACTGACCTTCAAACTAGCCATTTTGGATGCTGTTACTAGGGTTGTCATGAAAATGCCAACCAAAAAAAGCTATGAACCTGAGTACTGCTGCCCATATAGAGATCCATACTCCCATAGGTCCATTGCTATAGGTATTCCATTGCTATAGAACAACCCATTCTCATTATTCCAGTCCGGAAATCTTTCCCCTTCTCTGCACAAACCATCCCTGCTATGTATGGAACATTTTGCTTACTTGAAGCAGCCGTGGCAGGCCAGTGCAGGAGCCAGGATACCAGACTTAAAAAGGTTAATGATCTATCTGTTATGCTAGATCCTGTGCAGCAGCACTAATTCTTCCTATTCAATCATCCTTTTCCCAAGAGCTCGGGACAATACGAGAGACGTGGAAGGCTAGCTGATTTATTGCTTTCATGCAAAAGGTCAGACTAAGGAAGACCAGCCACTGTGTATCTCACTAGATATTGGTGAGCTTGTCTTCAAAATACCCTTTGACACAGAGAAATTACTACAAAAATAACACTTGGAGAACTTCCAGTAACTTCTACTTCACTTATCTGTTTATTTCTTCAAAGCAAATGAGAAGTAAAGGGATTTATTACCTTCCAGCATCACATATTCACTCTGCAATGAAAGCTAATGATTTACCAATATCAGTTACACTTATATCACATCTTCACGTGGGGTGAGTTGATGAAAGTTATTACAGAATGTACCCTTACAGTAAGACTGTAGCCAAAATTTCAATTATTGAGTCAGAATACTCAGTGTGAACAGAAATAACTAATAAATGTTTTTCTCTTGAAATAAACAAGTATATCTCTCACTTTCCAGCTCAAAATTGCACTTTAGGAGTGTTGAGAACACATACATCAAAGTACAAAAATGGTACTGGTACGTGTATAGTATATTTCTCTGCACATATACAAACATGTATGCATGTAACATAGATATGCATTTATTATATACGGGCATATATAGTCTCTGCCAGCTGAGAGACACAAAAGACTCTCAGCCACCACTTCTGAGCTTCTCTCTGTAGGAGCATTACCTTCTGACAGCAAGATAAATGAAGGGGCAGCTGTGTTCATTTTCTAGCGCTCATGCTTGTTTAGTATCCTGATTAATGACGAGTGCTATACTTGGCCTAATTTATCTCTTGCAAGCCTTTATATGCTGTTCAGAACCTGACCTAAAGTTTATGTGCAGATGCACCCACACAATAAAATGATTCCGTATTGAAAATTACTCCAGTTCCATTTAGAAGTGAGTCCCCCAGGACCTCATTGCCGGGGATGCTATATCTCAATCTGCCCCGACTTCAGCTCACATTTCGGGGTCGTTGGCAGCCCACAAGTTACAAACTGGCTGTAAAATGGTGCAGTAGATATTGTGAGAAGACAGTGACATCCAGTTGCTACTTCAGGTAATTGTTTTAGTTAATTTGGCCATTTAAGAAGGAGAGGAAAAGAGGTAAGTGCAGCAATAGAGGAAGAAACCTTGTATACTAGAAGCCCATCCTGAGAAGACATATCTACCTGAGGAAGGTGAGAGACTCTAACCTTTACTCTGAGGCTTCTTCTGGCTGAGAAAGTGATTTCATCCAAGAAAAAAAGTAGAGGTGGAGGAAACATCATGGCAAGACCCTTCTAAAGAAAAAGCAAATGGTAGAGTCCAGCTGTGTTCTTATAAAAGATTTTTAACTACATTTCCACTTTCAGCTGAATAAATATTTTAAGGGATGAAAGGAATTGAAAAAATGGCATGATGGAGGATCACCAGGAGGAGTTTCAACACCTCTTCATGGACTGGCTTACTGGAAACCTTTGCACCGAGAAAGAGCAAACTCCAGATGACCTGAGCACCAAACAGGTGCAGAAGCTTAGAAATAAATAGCCTGTGGTGGTAGAGTGGGTAACAGGAAAAAAAAACAAAACATTTTTTTGCCAAATGCACATTGTCAGGCAGATGTGAACTCAACAACATTCACTGGCTGTCAGCAAGTCCAGCAGAAATCAGGAATAATTCTCAAATCAGCATGTAAACTCTTAAGAACAGGAGGCTTGTTAGTCTCAAACCAAAGGATCCTCTATGTGGAAAGGCTAAAATGAAAAACAAATGAAAATGTAGCTCTTCACATCATAACGACAAAGAAGAAATGCTGGCTTAGACCACAAACCCATGTTCTACATTTAGGCAATTCTTGCTTTTTTGGTGAGATGAATGTTGTCGTGTATTTGGCAGGACACTATTGAGATCTGCGAAGGACTTGCACAGAGAATCATAGAATGGTTCAGGTTGGAAGGGACCTTAAAGATCATCCAGTTCCAACCCCCCTTGCCCTGGGCAGGGACACCTCTCCCTAGAGCAGGTTGCTCAAAGCCCCATCCAGCCTGGCCTTGAAGACTCCCAGGGATGGGGCATCCTGATGAATTCACTAATTGGACATCAATTTTGAGACTAATCTTACTCAGAGTTACAACTTCGACTGTTTATTTCCTCTTTGCTTGGTATTTATATGTAAGCTAATACCTTCTGAGTACAACTTCTCTAAATGACGCTGCTCTAGGGCAATGAAAACAGATATTCTTCTATTCATTTTTTAATTAGAGTTGGTATAGTAAGCAACCACAAATAAGATTTATCTTTAAACACTGAGAATTTTGTAGCAAATAGAAATTTAGCACTTCTTTTTCTAAAGCTAAGATGCTCTAATGTGTTCTATATGACACCGAAGTTGAAAAAAGCAATGTGGAAGTTGCAGTTTCCTGCAGAGACCAAACTGTTGACAATTATACAAACAGATTTAATAGAATTTACAATGGCTGGAGTATTCATGCTATGAAGCGTTTCTGTGGTCCTATCGATTTCTTTACCACTGCATGGAAGTTAAGGAGTAATAAGGCTTGTTTCCTTCAGAGTTGACAGCTAATGCTGTCAAAATGATGCCATTATGGCTTCTTAATAGTCTATTTGTTTCTTCTTTTGATTTCCTACAGCAACAAGATACTTGCAAAAACTTGATTTCGTGGGTTAACAGGCTGATACTGGAGTTAAGCAGCGAAGATAAAATCAACATAAACTTTATTCGGAACCTATAAGATTTGCTCATTTTCTGAACAACAGTAATGGAGGCAAAATTTCTACTTGGGTTATTGCTGTGACAACTATAAATACTAACACATCCTCTGAAAAACAGGGCTGTGATTCATACGCCTAATTTCTAATTGGCAGCCTCATTAAACTCTTGCAGCGTTAAACTGCTCCATGTGCATACACTCACTGTGGTACTGCTCCTTTGAGCTTTAAAAAAAAAATCACACCTCACTTCCACAGGTTTCAAGGGACTTGCTTGCATCACAGTAACAATTATTGCAGGCAGTGGCGGTAGAATGCAGACTCTTAATTCAACATCTATTAATTTGATCTAATTCCCTTGTTTGTCCCCGGTAAGATGCCTTTGCAAATCAGCAGCAAGAAGCAGTGCGTTGTGCTCCTGGCTCCTAAGAAACACGGTTGTGAGTGTGACTGTCCTGAGATATCCCACGGCAGGCTTTACAAGGGATTTCACCAGATAAAAGATGGCAAATCACCTCCTTAAACTGGACCCAAAGCATTACCGAAATATTGGAGGCAAAACCTTATTCAAGTTGGGTAGTTTGACAATGAAGAAAATTAATAATGAAAGAAAAAAATCCAAGAAATTCTTTTATTAATACTCTAGACCAATTAGCATTCATCTATTTATTTTGTGTGCTGCACTCTTGTTATCTCCAGGCACAGCAAATGCAGGCTGGACTTGGTAAGCTCATAAAGTCTACATTTTGGTAGAGCGTACTCTGCTCATATCACACTTTGCAGGGATCTCTTCTTTTACATCCTCCAGATGATATTGGGTCACCTTAGAGCATCCCTGGTTCCTTCTTGATGCAGTAATGCAGAAAACCTTCCTGATGGTAGCCCTATTCCAGCTGAGGACAATACTCCAACATCCTTTCTCACCTTTCCATTCTCCTGCTGTCCTCATAAGTGACCTACCCTGATTTCCTCTGCACGTGTTCATTAGCACTCACTTGCAACCACAGCCAAACCTCCCACCTGGTGACCAAGGAGCAGTGCAGATTCAGGAAAGCAAGTCAGGCTGACTTGGGACAGCATGATGACTTTTGGAGCTGCTGGGTTGTGGCCCTACCTTTGCTGCCAGGTGATGCTCAAGCACACGTTTCTTGTTGGGAATGTGTGTTCAAACCACGCCAGACCTGGGAGGTTGGGTCATGCCAAGGCAGGGAGGGTGGATTACATGTTTTGGTGGTGGACATGGTAGCAATAGGTTAACAGTTGGACTGGATGGTCTTAAGGGTCCTTTCCAACCTAGGTGACTCTATGATTCTATGGTCTAACTCTTTCAACCAACACTTCTGATTCTGTGACACTCCAATTAAACATGGAAATCGTGGAAACAGCCACCTTTACCACCCAAGTCTGGAAGGGTGGCATCCACTTAAGACAAGGGGGACTTAAATCCCTTTACCCAGGAAGGAATGTCTGTGCAGGTGCCAAAGGCTCTCAGCAAGCTGTGTATGTTTCAATGGTCAATGTCTTATTGACCTTTTCTTGGAGAGTCTGGCCTCACCATACCTGCAGAATGGAGATGCACAGCTCACCCCTAACCCTGAAAGAGGCCAGACTTGTGGTGCAAAGGCACTCAGTACCCTCAGCAAACCAATCATCCCACCTCCTATGGCCCTGTCCCACTGCTGTGAACCTCAGTTTGGGTACTCACCACATTACCACTCACTCTTACACGCTTGCCATCTCTTTCAGGAGTCCAATACAAGAGAAGCCATTCATTATTTACATGGAACTAAGCCTTCTCCATTCATTTGAATGACTGTTTCAACCGTCTCTTATGATTTATTAAGTATTTGCAATGCTTCGCTATTTTATGATAACCCATCAGCACCACTTTGAATGGGATGGTTGCCACTCTGTTCCCAGGGAGATGTAACAGAGCAATATAACATCTGCATCAATTACATTATGGTGAAACCTTTAAGTGTGTGGCTTCTTTATCCGTGGTTTCTCTCATCTTTTGTGATGCTACGATTCTTGAGTTTGCTCATAGTTTTGCACACGTAAATCCTAGATGGCAGTGCTGCCTGGGCTAACCAGGCCATGCTCTGAAAGGTGTTCCCCACAGCAAGAACACTTCAGGTACAACTCTGGATGGAACATGCCTACCTGTGTGGTGGCCGTTCAGTCTGCATCTGTACAGTGTGTGGTAGCTCCAGTCTTATTGCTGTTGATGAAGAACCTTGGCAATACAACTTACCCAGGTTCAGGCTTCTCTGATTCTTAAGACATGCCTGACTCTGTGCACCTACGTTAATAATTATACGTGGCACTCTAGCCACCTGAGCATCACAAGACCTTCCAAAGTGAATCAGAGGCCTCCACTTAAGGAAGACACCTAAAACAAGTAGTTGTCACAGGCAGAATAATTGACTTCACTTGTTAAGAGAGAAGTGGTGAATTATTTATTAAAGTGAAACAGAGATTTAACAAAATTAGTAGTAAATGCAACAGTATTTTATGAGATTCAATGCCAAGGTACACTTGGTCATTCACTGCATAGAGCACAGGATCAGACAAGCTGCCAGGGAGACGCTCCCACTGAGTCACGAGGTTCAGAAAGGACCCCCTTGCTTTCTAAACTCCGTCTCAGAGAGGAGTCTGAGTGCAGTTGGATCCAACCCTAGTCCCAGACGTGGTCAGTGGTTTATGTCTACAGGATAAGATATGTGCAATCAATGCTTTAGATCACTTAGCTCAGATTTCAAAGTTTAACATACTATTAGTCACTTACCGAGAATCTGTTGTGATGAGGAATCTCTCAACCTTGAGGAGCAGAACCTTAAGTGAGCGTTCTCACAAAAGGGGAGATCCTCATGATGTGCAGCACACTGCCATACATGAGAGCTCAAAGGGCTCTTAGGCTGTCCACTATTTACACAGTAAGATAATTAACCTATAGTCATATTCTCATGGGAACAAAACATCTAAGTCCCGGCTCCAGGCAGTGTTTTGGCTGTGTTGCCAAAATCCAGGTACAACTTATCACAACTGATGTTGTGATGACCATGGCCCAAAACAGGAGCTGGGGAGGGGGAGAACAGGGAGAGCACACTGCCACAGTGGTGTTATCAAAACACAAACAGGTGACTGAAAACCAGGCTTTTTAAAGCTCAGGCATGGTAGTCACCTGAACAATCAGCCTTAAAAAGCTTGCAGCTGCTCCAAAATTGTTTGTGAACATAGAGTAAGCACAGAAATACAGATGTTTGACCTAAAACCAGCTGAGATTGCATCATTCTTCTACTTCTTGGGCCAGGAATGATACATACAGCAGCAGGGGACATAGCTGAGACACCTGCCTGCAGTTTTTAGGCTAGGTCTATAGTACGAACGGTAGGTTACAGTCTAAGGATTCAAACAGAAGTATGTTTTCCTCTTGTTTTGGGTGTTTCCTAGGCTTATTTCTGTTCTACAGGGCTGTATCTTAAAGTTATAGATGTTTCTGATAAACAGGTTAAGAAGTCTGGTTTGCAGGACAAGCATGTATTTTTTAGTGTACCATGATCCTGGTTTTCTGAATGTTCATGAGAGACCTCCTAGGAACCACGCTGGATTCTTTCTGCTTTGCACAGCAAGGTTTGTCTTGCTGTGTCTCACTGTACTGCTAATTATCCAATAAATTAATAATGAGAAGGGGATGAAAGAAATAAAATGGCCTTATCAGCTCAGTAAGACCTATGCATGCAAATGAGTTACTGAGTCATTATCTTCCTCTACTAACCTCTCCCCAAGAGACAGCAGAGCGATATGCAATTCATGGTCAAGCCATTCAAGCTGCTCTTGATCCCATTTAATCCTTGGGTGCCACCTCCTGATATTCTGGGGGTTGTTTTCTGAGGACAGTATAAATTAAGTCTTTTCAGGAGGGATGTCTTGAGGAAAGCATTAATGGATTTCCACCAGCAGAGTATCTGAACTCAGAGATTCCCTTCCCACTGCACATTGTTGGGCTCAAATGTTTCTCAGAGCTCTTCGTGCTTCAGTGATTGTCCTGGGTCAAGCTTGGTTGGGGATAGTGCTGTTATGATCATTACTTCTCTGTCTAGGTTAGGTTTTTCCGCCTCGGTGAACTCACCTTGGATTTGGTTTTACAAAAGAAGAGGAGGGCTCTTGTTTGTGGTCAGTGCTTGGGCCTGCTGTCTGGACTGTGCAAATCAGCATTTGTAAATATACTGTCCAAAATAGCTCTGCAGCTGTGACTTTGGAGGATGGAAGAATGATTTTTCACTTCCCTTGCTGCAATGGTTTAACTTTGTGGGTTTTGGTAATATCAAGAGATGGAGTCAAATCAAGATCACATGCCACATCCTCCTACATATAACACCTGATGTAACACTATGGTGAATCATCATCAGTCTTCTTAGTTGAATTAGACACAGGGATCAACTCTGGTGAAGGTATGAACAAGTGTGGTCACTGTTACCACAGTTTCCTGATCTGCTAGTCCTTACAATCCACAGTTTATGTTTATAGGGATCATTGGCAGCATGGTAGGTTCAGTAGTCTGAGGCATTTTGCTGGGAGAAGACCTTTCCGTTTGGGATTTCCTTGTCAATACCACCCAGAATGCGCTGACCTCAAGAGAGTCTCCTGAAGAAGACTCACTTCAGTTCAGCTGTGACACGGAGGAGATGTGGGTCAGATGAAGGTGGAACCATCTCACCTGGCACAGAAAGCACTGCCACTCCAGCTAATGTGGATGGGGACAGGGTGGACAAGGAGGTACAGCTCCATTTTCATCCTTTCCACTGGAGGGAGCTTCTATGCAAAGCAGCCACCCACACATCAGATCTTGGATATCAGAACTTTTTCCCTGGGTCAAGTTTGCATTTTTTAGCAACAGCTTGTAAGAGACCAAAGCATCTGCAGAAGTTGCACAGTTTAACGATCTCCAAGGTTTAGAAGATTAACTAATCTCCTCCACCTGAGATTGTGCTTTAGGGAGTGCTCTGTAAAGGTGTATTTCTAACTACATAATCATGTATAAGCATGATTTTTTAATTAGTGCTGATTTGTTTCACTTAGGAGCTTAAGAACACTTGTTTTGTTCAATCAACCTACAAAGGAAGATGCAAGAAGCACTTTTTTAAGGTGCCTCAGTTCACTGTGAGCAAGAACAGGACTTTCTGAGATATTTCTTTTCCCAAAGTTCTGGAGAAAAACACTGTTCAAATGAGATCCATTGATCTCTTACCTGAGTTCTTAGTGAAATACAAACATCTGATCCTTCTTTTAACCCTGTGACTGAAAACACTGTGCTGCTTTGCGTGCCTTGGAAATCATGAGCTTTTACATAATCTTTTATAGTAAATATATGTTAGGAAACAAGATGACAATGAATCTCTTTCACAAGAAGTGTTTTACAGGGGAAGATGAATAACCGTTGCTACGCTGAAACTAGTAGCATGAGGAATAACCTATAAACTCTGTCTGGAGGATCATGAGTCATCCCTCAAACCTTTCTTCGCTGACACTCAGAACAATTTTATTTTGCCCTCCTCGGCTCTCTCTTCGAAAGCTCTGATAGATCCACGTATCAGGGAAGGAAATAATGGTATTTAACTAAGTAGGGGTTTATTTTATTGTCAAAACATGACTAAAATTCATAATCAGAAAGGGAAAATCACAAATAAATGAGTTCTGTTTCAATTCTCTTTACAATTTTTTAAATAACAGCACGGAGGGTGGCAAAGCCAGCACTTGGGCAGGCTTCCCATTGATGTGGGCAGTATCTGAGGGATTTAATGGCACAGTAAAAAACACCAAGGTTTAGCAAAACATGGACTTTCCCATCTATCTTCTGCTGAGCTGAACAGCAAGACTGTTGCTTCCTGATTGCACCAGCAAAACCCAGTAGCCCACTCCGGAGTTTTAACCTGGCTGGTAGAGTAGACATTCAATGGCACAGAACCCATAAATACATGAAGGAGGTCGAAAACACGAAAGGCATTAAACTGTACATTATCAGAACAAAAGCATCCCAATATAAACCCTAAATCAATTGGCTAAACCCCCCCAAAACCCCACCCTCTTACTCAGACGTCAAGGTGGTGGGTGTTCAGGATGCCCAAGGCACATGGGTCTGTTCCTATAGCGAGCACAAAACACAAACAATGCCTTTCTCAGCTCAGGGTTTCAAAACGCAGATCTGATAGCATCTTTCAGTATTTTCTAGCATTTTTCATTTAAGTTCCACTGAAGAATAGTAAGCTGTTACTGCCTCATTGAATTCAAAGGCAAACATTCCCCGAAATGTGTTTTGAGTAACAGTGGAAGTTTGTCTTTTCCATGCACAATTTAAAAACTGGCCAGGGCAGCCTCCCTGCATGTTTAATTACAACAATTTAAATATTTCCATAGAAAGATGAGTTTTGCAAGACAGGGTTGGAATGTGGCCACATCTCTCAACTTTCCAGTTCTTTCCGAGGGCTCATGTTCTTCTTTATGAATATATTTGGCAATGTCTGATGTTATCTGTATTGAAACAAGCCTTTTGTTTACACTCCTGAGTTAAAATATTTACAGGGTAAAGGGTGGGCTCTCATTTTCTGAGGCAACTTCCCAATTTGCTGGTGGGAGGAAAAGCCTCGGAGAAGTTTTTGTCTTCACTGATAGCAGGGATGGATTCAGAGGGGATACATCAGCAAACTGATATTCTAGACTAAAATTAAATTCTATTTTGTCCAAACAGGGGGGTTTTATTACTTGAGGAGAATAAGCATCATTGTAGTGATATTGGTGCAGTCCCCCACCTCAGTTTTCCTCCTTAACCACACCAAATAATAGCCACCACCCAAGTGCAGTCAATAAATCACCATCATCTGGCATAAACAGGTGGCCAGACACCACACACCTCACTTGGACAAATTTCCAACAGCAGAAAATTTTGAACAGCAACTTCGACTGAGAAAGGAGCGTAGGGTTAAAGACAGCATCGATGCCAAAAGCTGTGCATACTCATGGACACGTGCACCATTCCATAAAGTAAACATATTTCTTGGAAACACGAGTGGTGCTCAGAAGGAGAGGGAGATGGCCAAAAGGTTCAGATTGGATACTACGAAAAAGTTTTTGCAGGGAAAGGGTTATGAAGCATTGGGATGGGCTGCCCAGGGAAGGGGTTGAGGGACCATCCCTGGAGGGATTCAAAAGACGGGTTGGCATAGTGCTCAGTGACATCGGTTAGTGATTTTTTATCAGAGTTAGGTTGATAGTTGAACTACGTGATCTGAAAGGTCCCCTCCAACCTAGACAATTCTATGATTCTGTGATTATCAGCAATTTTCCATGCTTTTCTGACACAGGCAAGAGCTAATCCTTATACCATCTCATCGCCCCAGCAGCTAAAAAGGAGTATAAATCAACATGTCAGGGATCAGATATATTTTTCTGCAAAATTAACTGGTATATAACCCTAACTGGACTTCCCACTTTTTCCACTGTATACATAACTTCACTTCTTGAGCTATTCTTTTATAATAAAGAAAAAAAAAATCATTCAATCATTTAGCCACTTTGGGCAGCAGTTGAGTTCTGCTCTTAACCATTCTCTTCTAAAATTGATCTGGAGTAAAATTGACAGAAGTTAAGGGCTAATTTGCTGTGATGTAAAGGAGGGAGACACTGTTCTGCTAAAATTAGATTTTTCCATCATTAATTTGTTATGTGTATCTTTTAATTTAGGGAGGGAAATTGGAGTTGGAGAAGAAAAGGACCGAATTACGATGGTAACGAAGCTCCGCTGTCATGGGTGGAAGAGGCAGCCAGAGGTGATGGCAGAGCATATGGGCAGTGCCAAACTGTGTTGGGAAGCAAAGATCTACAAATGGTGGGTTGCCTTCAAGACAAAAAAAAAAAATAAAAAAAATAATAAAAAAAAAGAAAATGGAAAAGGAAACACTGAAATTGAGGGAGCAGCTTCATGTTATAACACTGACAGACTCTAACCGCTTGTGACAAGGACTCCAGTCTAGAAGCCAGGCTGAAGCCTTCCACAGGCCTTAAGTCAAGTCAGCTGAGACGTTTACAAGAATAAGGAGAGGGGAATAAACAAAAAGCAGAACCACCCAAAGGCCGCCTCCTCCCACTTCTGCTTAATTTCCAGCAATATTTATCCACAAGGGTTCAGGAACTTTCAACTGAAGGCGGAAAAAAAACCCAGTTAGAAAAAGCTGTGTGATCTTTCATCAAAGTACCTTCTCAGTGCCCACAGTGGCCATCACCATGAAGCACATTGGTATGCAGCAGTCAGGTATCAGCTCTTGCTTTTCTACAAGGAAAAGCCCAAGGGAAATGGCAGGGAGGCAACTGGCGATAAAAGGATGGAGAAACTGAAAACCAGCAAATGGGTGCTGGGACGGGGGGGAGCATAAAATGGAAGGGAGACAAACCAGCTGGGAGGACAGCAAAAAGGTACGTTGTCAGGAAAGGAGCTGGCAAAGGTCCATCAGAGGGAAGGAGAAGGGCCCATGTCATGTCATGTCACGTCACTTCCAACTGCTAGAGCCTCCCCTAGTATTTAGTCCATAGCACCCCACAGGTATAGCACGCTCCCTTTCAGGTCTCCTCACCTCCTTCTGCTCCAAATAGTCGCACTGAGCAGTTCCACACATCTCAGCAAGAGTTCTGTTCACAACCAAAATGTGTTATTTATCATAATCCCAGACTCGCTGAGATGGGAACTCACCTCTGCCAGCCCTTTAGTTCAACCAGGGTCAGGGGGAACAGGGTGCTCAGCTCTGTGATCAGCTGGATTTATAATATCTCCAAGGATGGAAACTCTACAGACTCTTTACGTTTTCTAGCACAATATTTAGTTCAAAGGGATGGGAAAAATCAAACACCTGAACACTCAGAGATGAAGCACGATGGCCTTCAGCTTCCTCTGCAAACAAACCAAGGGCTATAATAACATCCCACCCATGTCTCATTGTGGCTTTGATGGAGACTTACTCATCAGCGAGAGCACGGAGGGGTGCAGCAGAAGACATCCCTCTGCTTCACGATAGCCCCACAGCAGGAAGACAGGACCCCCCGCCCCCACGCAACCACCCACCCACCTCCGTGGGAGCATCCCCGACACCCCGCAGCCCCCCTCCTGCCTCCAAGGGAGCACCCCTGACCCTGAACAGCCCCCAGCCCACCTCCGTGGGGGCATCCCTGCCAATGCGCACCCCTCTGCTCCGCACCATCCGCCTTCGTGGGAGCATCATGGAGCATCTTCGTGGGAGCAGACCCCCATATCGCCCTGTAGCCCCCAGCCCACCTCCGTGGGAGCATCCCGACCCTGCGCAGCCTCCGCCGGCCCCTCTAGGAGGATCCCCCGCCCCCGCGGGAGC
>VXBW01001448.1:54327-67393 GCA_013400375.1 Thinocorus orbignyianus
ATCTCCACCACCGCGCAGCCTCCGCCCGCCCCGGTGGGAGCACCCCCGACCCCGCGCAACCCTCCACCGGCCCCCGCGCAGCCTCCGCCGGCCTCGGTGGGAGCAACCCGACACTCCGCATCCCCCTCCAGCCTCCAAGGCAGCAATCCCGACCCCGCGCAGCCCTCCGCCCGCCCCGGTGGGAGCATCCCCGACCCGGCGCAACTCTCCGCCCGCCTCCGCGGGAGCATCCCCCGCCCAGCTCCTCCCCATTGCCCTCCCCTCCGCCTCCCTGCGCGTCCCGCCCCGTGGGTTCCTTCCACCTGCGCGGTGGCGGCGGCGCTGGGGCCGGGGGATGTGATCCCTCATGGGCTCCGGCCGGTCGCGGCGGGGGGCGACCTGGCTGCTGGTGCTACCGCTGCTCCTGCCAGCGTCCCCCGCGGCGCACACAGGTAAGTGGCGGTCCCCAACCCTGGGGGTGGAGGGTGTGAGCATCCTTCCCCGGGTGGGAATCGGACCCTCAGTGCTGCTGGGTCGTCCTGGCGTGGTGGTCAGCTGGGAAAGGTAGAGTTAGCCCAGCCCCAGCGGCTCGTCCCCCAGAGTCGTGCCGGGACCCCTCTGCCGGTGGCCGGGAGGAGGCGGCATCTGCCCCGTCGGTGGGACCGGGGTTGGGGTGCTGTGTGCCCTTGATTCTATGACAGCCCTGCCTGCCTTTAGTTGTTCGGGTTTCTGGCCGCCAGTGCTTAACTGGAAGGAGAGGAGTGGGTATTTCTGTGATGTTGCTTCGTCTTTTTGTTTTTCTCCATAGTTCTGCTGGATGGGGCTTGGAACAATCTGGTCTGGTGGGAGGTGTCCCTGCCCATGGCGGAGGGGTTGGAATGGGATGATCTTTGAGGTCCCTTCCAAGTCTAACTATTCTATGAATTTGGTTTTACAAAGGAAGCAATAAAAGAAGACTTACCCTTGATAGAGAGGATCAGGTTAGGTAGCATTGAAACAAACTGGGTTAAACAGACTGGATATAGACATGGTCCGTGGGACCTGAGGAGTAGCAATAGGACAAGAGGTAATGGTTTTAAACTAAAAGAGGGTAGATTTATACTAGATATGATAATTTTTTTACAATGAGGGTGGTAAAACACCAGAACAGGTTGCTCAGAGAGGTGGCAGATGCCCCATCGAGAAACATTGAAAGTCAGGTTGGACGGGGCTCTGAGCAACCTGATCTAGTTGAAGATGGCCCTGCTCATTGTGGAGGGGTGGGACTAGATGACATTTAAAGGTCTCTTCCAACCCAAACTATTTTATGGCTGTATGTATGCATGAAAGTTGTACATCAGTTTACTCTCTGGTGTGAAGTTGATCTTGTGCTCTTGGAATAGTCCTTGTGTGCATCGGGGTAATTTCCCAAATCTCTTTAGCATTTGCATCTTCCTTTATACTTGATAATCACCATCCCTGAGAGTCTTACCTGAACAGTCAAGAGACAGATTTTTAAAAAATAGCAGGATGAGGTTTTGGCAGACATATCCAGCTCATGTGCCGGTGTCCTGCGTGGTTCTGATTCCCGTCTCCCATCTGTAGCAAACTGGCAAGAGTGTTTCTGAGTGTGTGTAAACTGGAGCTGTGGCCTGTGTGTGTACATGGTGGGTCCTCTGCTGCTGGTAAAAGCCTGGCAAAACAATTGCATTTTTTTACATCCTTCAAGTATAAAACCAAACAAGGTTTTGCAGAGATTAGCAGAGGTTCTGAGAAACCTGCTCTGTCTTCGAGCTCTTGTTCCCTGCTGCAAATGTTGCCTCTTAAACTGAATACACAAGGACAGAGTCTGTTCCTATTTAAATCCACAGCAAAACTTCCACATCCTGTGAGAGGTGGAGGGTAGTAAGGAGTGTTCTTCATGTCTCAGTTCATTCTTTTGACAAACTGCTCCGTTATGCATCAGGGATTTTTAGTGGCTTTCAGAGGTACCAATAACCAATACCAGATACTTTTTAAGGCAACAGACCATATTGTTTTAAACTTATTTAAGTCCGCTTATCATCAGTGCAACTGTTTTGGAAAAATCTTTATAGTTTTAAGTTTTATAGTATTTTAAGTTAATTCAGTTGCCCTTAAAATTTTTCTTAAAAAAATTTGATTAATAATGGGTTTGCTTCCAAAGAAGCCTTAGAAAAACACTGAGGGAGTTGTATTGGTTTTGTCTACTGGTTCAACGGGGAACGGAATCTGTTTGCGCATTCCTGAGGTTTTGGCTGGACATAATTTCAGGTTTTTGTTGACAGTCAGGAATACCAGCACAAGATGGGAAAGCCGTGCCTTTTACTGAAGGCTGAGAGCTTCCATTTTCACCTCTTTCAGTGTGGGACAGTAAAAGTTGTTTTAATTCAGCCTGTTAGGATTTTGGTAATAATGGAAAAAAAATCAGTGAGGTGTGGAACTGTCATGGCAATGATCCTGCCCTTTCTCCAGAGGGAAGTGATGGGTAGAGGAGTCCTTTTTGGGTACTTGCTTCCAAGAAAAGAAGTCTGAGTTCCTGGTGGCGAGCAGATGCAACCCTGAAAATACAAAGACTGGAAGATCTTGTATTCTATGGGACCCGTGCTGTTCCTGGCCCTTGGGGGTCTCTTGTTGAGTTCCTTTTCTGAACTCTCTGGCAGCAGCATTTAAATGCTAACTTATAGTTGGACCTTTGCAAAACGCTTTTTGTTTTCACTGAGGCGTGTTAGTGGGTACAATTTTATCCTCACTGGATTGCATTTACTGTTTCAGTCCCAGGGCAGTGCTGTTCCATGACCTGTGCCCCCCTCTCTGAGCTCTCCAAGCGTTACCTTGTTTAGCAGAGGAGAAAAATTCCACTTGTCGTTACAATTCAGTGGGATTTTTATAAATCGGTATTTCACTCACTGTGGAAAAATCTGCATGCTCGAACAAATGAGAAAGCACAGAAAATGCAAATTGGTAGGGTAAATGGGAAAAAAAAATATGGAAAATTCATTGTTTAATTAACAGGATCAAGAAATGTAGCATGTTCCTCTTTACCATGTGGGAGAATTCAACTTTTGCAAGAGACTGGTGAGAATAGGAAAGAACATCCTGAATTTTGGAAGTAGTAGAATGTTAATCTACTAATTTACCAAGCTCCATCTTAAATCTTTCCCGTACTCTTAGTGCGGCTTTCCCCAACCACTTTCTTCTAAAGTTAAAGAAACCTTTGAATTTCTGGCCCTTAGAGTCCAGTCTCTGTCTTGCGTATCTATACGGAAGAAAGAATGCAATGAATACTAAAATATGTATTTATTCAGAGGAAAGGGTAATGCTCCTGGATGATGTACTTTATTGTATTTTTACTAATAAACAGACCTACATTTTTAATCACAGAATCGTAAAATGGTTAGAGTTGGAAGGGACCTTAAAGATAATCCAGTCCCAACCCCCCTGCCATGGGCAGGGACACCTCCCACCAAAGCAGGTTCCTCCAAGCCCCATCCAGCTTGGCCTTGAACCCCTCCAGGGATGGGGCAGCCACAGCTTCTCTGGGCAACCTGTTCCAGTGCCTCACCACCCTCATAGTAAAGAATTTATTCCTGGTATTTAAGGAATAAACACAAGGAAGATAAGGAGTAAATATAGGGATAGATAGAAGCTGCTGAGAAGCAGCTTCAGGCCTCCCTTTAAGGAAGTTTCAGTATATTGTTTTTTGTACAAAACATCCCTTTTGATCAAGATATTGTTCTTGGAAACACAGAATAAAAGGCTAAAAGGGGTCTTTGCAGTTAAGCCACTGATCTGCAGTTCAGGGACCACATTGATTTCCAGAGGTATTTTATCATGTTAAATCTCTCCAGAAGTCAGGGAGTATTATTCCGGTGCTAACAATCCATATCCTTTCCTTCTCAAGGTGAATCCTTGAGAAGGCTTCCTGATGTCAGCACACACACCGTGCTCTAAGAACTTAGAAGTCCCTGTGCGGATGCTGCTTCTGGATTCCAGAGGAAGGGAGAGACTGCTGTTTGCAGTTCACTCCCCTTGAGAACTGGGACAGGAGAGGCGACTTGCTCAGCTTACTTTGGCAGAAATGACTGCTTTTACTCCTGCATGAATACACCATCTTTGAGCACCAGCCATAATCTGTGAAGGACAGAAGCGAAATGCTTGGCTCCACATCAAACAGCACCAACATGTTTAGGCGTTGACCCAAGGTGATTTAAGGTGCGAAATGAGCATTAGAGGGAAGATTTAGATGAGATTTTAGGAAGAAATTTTTTCCTCTGAGGATGGTGAGGCACTTCACCAGTGGATGATTTTGAAGGTCCCTTCCAACTCTAAACATTCTATGATCCTGTGTATCTGAGAAGAGGCTGATCAGTTACGTTGCCACAGCCGGTTAAGTAATAACTAAAGTACTGAAATATCAGACTATTTATTATTTAAGGCGTGCAGTATGCACGTATTAAACAGGTTAACTGCACTGTGGATATGCTCTGTCATGTCTGTCTCCTAGGAGCTTTATAGATCACACTTGAAGTGATGGCTGTAGGTTACCCAAACGCGGTAAGATCTCACAGGAAATTCTCTTTGATTAGGTAAACGGTTCAAAGAAGAAAGAGAAGTGCTCATGTAACAGCAGAGATGAGAAAAGCAGTGGGGAAAAATATTGTAAAATATAATGATTTTTGAACCTTCCGAAAACGTGACCATGTTGTGCACGTGGTATTTTGTATTACCTAGTAGATGTCTATATTCTCAGGAGGGAGAATATACTACAAAAGAAAATATACTGAAATTTGCTTAAAGAGAGTCCCAAAGCTGTTTCTGGAAACATCGGTCTATTTATTAGTAAAAATATGATAAAGTGTAGGCTGAAAGACAAGACCTGTGTCAATGCAGATCAATATCTTTGCCCTGGTGTCTGGCTTTGCTAATGATTTCCACAACTTGACAAACTCTTCTTGCCTGTTAATTGGGAACGGAAAAGGTTAAAGGAGGTAGTTCATTCTACAGAGAAACTTTGGACGCTGTTGGGATTTGTCAGGAGAGTCCAAAACTCAGATGTGCCTTTCAGTTCCACGTGCAAACATTCAGGTTCCCCATTGTAGTTGATGACCTTACCCTTTCCTGGCTGTTGTTCTTCAGTGGCCTTTACAGTCTTAATTCCAAGCCAAGCAAGTGGTTAGGATTACTCAAGTCAGTTGTGCCTGTGGTTCCAGTTTATGTTTGTTTTTATACTTGTGGCTTGTACAGATTGATTCCTGCTGATTGATTCCTCTCCAAGAAGTCATGATTATCTGCAACTACAGGATCAGTAGCTGAGAGAGAAAAAAATCACCCTTTACGACCCAGTTGAGAGCTCCTATATTTTAAGAAACTTATCCTGTTAAGAACCTGCATTCTGGAAGCCAGGTTCATCACCAGACAAAAATGGAAGTTTTGTTAGAGAGCTGTGTTTAAAAGATGTACCAATCTGCTCATGGGGTACACTTGGTGTACCAGGAACTGGCAGGTTTTTATCCACTGCTCATCCTGTCTTGAAAAGAGTAAAGGAAAAGTATGTAAATTGCACAGAAAAGGAAACAAGTCTTAGGACTGGAGGTATGGGATAGTTTACATATGAAGGGATTAAATAAACTATATCTCTTTCTTATCGAAAATACAGTACTTGTCCTGTCTGCCTAGCTACTGCAAGAGTATTTTAAGGTCAGTGAAGGCATTGGGGAAGACTATAGGCTTTTTTTCCCTCCTTTATACCCCAGCACATTGAGGTAAATCTCATCTGATAGCTTAGCTATTTTTCAGCCGCCCATTTTCCATTCCCATTTCTGTGGTGGGAGCAGGAACATGCCCAAAGAGAAAAAGAATGTTGCTTCAAGAAGTGCAAGGATCTTACATGCTGTTACCAAGATTTGTGTGTTTAATCACACTCCATGCATAAAAATACACACAGGTGGGTATTACAGGATCTTCCTTCCAGTATCTGAAGGGAGCTCCAGGAGAGCTGGAGCTGGAGAGGGACTCTTTGTCAGGAAGTGGAGTGACAGGACAAGGGATAACGGTTTTAAATTGGAAGAGGGGAGATTTAGATGAGATCTTAGGAAGAAATTTTTTGCTGTGGGGGTGGTGAGGCACTGGAAGAGGTTGCCCAGAGAAGCTGTGGCTGCCCCATCCCTGAAGGGGTTCAAGGCCAGGCTGGTTGGGGCTTGGAGCAACCTGCTCTGGTGGGAGGTGCCCCTGTCCATGGCAGGGGGGTTGAAACTGGATGATCTTGAAGGTCCCTTCTAATTCTAACCATTCTATGATTCTATGATCCAAGTGGTTAATTTATTTCCTACAGATTTTAAAGGCAGGAGGGAGCAGTTGAGGTAGTATTTCTCATTGCATTTGCTTTGCATCTTGCCTTTCCTTGCCATTTCTGAAAGTACATCAATAACCTGCTCTTGATGGTGCTGTAGTCAAAATAGTAGAGGATGTGGTTCAGAAGCACTGAAATCTGACTGCGGCACCTGTAATTGCTGATGGGGCTTTTTCCCACTGTAAGAAGGTAGCAGACAGACACAGGAGTAGTTTGAGTCTAAATCAGCTTAACAGTAGCTCAAAAGTGACCTCCATGGAGTTGCTCCTCCATCAGCTCAGGCGATGGTCAGGTTCCTCATGAGCCTATCAAAGATTGTTGGCTGTTCCACTCTGTCCCATGGACCCAGCTGTGCACGTTGCTGCCTTCAAGGCCATTTCTGAGAGTCTTTCATAACTTACGTGTGAAAGATGTAGATGATTACGCTGAATAACTTCCTCTGTACAGCAAATTCTATAGGTGAGTAAATGAGTCTAAAAATCATGACTGGTGGTTTTTAAAAAAAAAAAGCCTGTTGAGTACAGGAAAGATAGTAAAAATACTACCAAACCTATAATTAGACACTGACTTATTCACATCTGAAATTACTGTGGGACACTGAATAGTCATACGGTGCCTCAAAACACGCCAACCTCCACCTTCAAGAGACCAACAGAAATGGGTGGGTACCCTGGGAAACCTTTGTTTCTTGCGAGTTCTCTAGAGGCTGTTGCTTCCCAAAGGCACTTACATGATGCCCCTTTGTGATGCCCCTTCCCTGGTGGTGTTCAAGACCAGGCTGGATGGGCCTTTGAGCAGCCTGGTCTGGTGGGAGGTGCCCCTGCCCATGGCAGTGGGGTTGGAACTGGGTGATCCTTAAGGTCCCTCCCAACTCCAACCATTCCATGATTCTATGCAGAAGGTGGTGTGAGACCCTCTGACTTGCCTCCTTTGAGGATTGCTTCTCCTTTAGAAATGAAGGCAAGTGCTCCCACTAACTTCACACTCAGTCTTCTGCCCAAGGAAAAATGTGGGTTTAGAAGAGGGGATTTCATGAAATGAATTAATTTGGACTCCAAGGAAACCAAAATCCCTTCTCCGCACAAGCCATCAGTAGGTCAGAGCACAGAGCAACATCTGTTAGGCAATAAATATAGTGCTGCCAGTTCTAATGGAACTGCTGTTGCCTAATAGATATCAGCCAGCAATAAATGATGAAAGGTAAAACTAATTTTTGCTCAGGCTTTGTGTAAAAAATAGATGTTTTATGTGAGGATGGATTAGGAGTGTTCCAAAATGTGATGTGTCAAGATTCAGCTGAGAACTGTTACACAACGTAATTTTTACAATATTTGAAGCAGAAAGCTTACTTAGTCCTTGAATATTTTGAAAAACAAATGTAAGATGTCAGAGGTAATCTAATTAAGCTTTCATTTTCACGGCTGTTGGGTTGTGGTTGATCTAAATCGCAATCGCTTGGTAATGCTCAACATGTTCTCAGAAGAAAAAAAAAATCTTCAAAATTAATTGCTATTATTATTAATAATAATAACTTTCTCCTTTTGGAATACATCAAGGAAAGTTTTTTGCAGCAGGGCATGGTTAGGTAGTACAAGCTGTAATCTTGCAAATCTCCAACACAGCAAGATGACCATTGAGTTTATTTTGGTTTTGATGTACAAGTTAGCAAAAATGAATGGATGTCAGCTGCCATGTGCCTCTCCAGCTGTCTCCTAGCAAGCCTTCAATGGGCTGGGAAGACTTTCTCCTCCTTTCTGAAGTCAGGTCTTTCTGGACTGTGTCTGAAATGTTCTTTGGCCTCTAATCCCTGTAGGGGTGGGTTTTTTTAAGTTAGGACATTGTTTAGATAAATAAATGCAAGGCTTCCCATGGAGGAGAAGAGCGTGTCAGGACAAGCTGTGGCTTCAGTTCCTCCTCTGCATCTCTCCCGTTCTTCAGGCTGGATTTCCTCTGGCACTCTTTCCCCACCTGACCTCCTTGGGTTCACCTGTTTCCAGTGGCAGCCCACCTATTTCTTCAGAAGTCACAGAATCACAGGATCTTCATTATCGGAAAGGACCTCTAAGACTGAGTCCAACCATTCACACATAAAAAACCCACGCAATCTTGGCCACTAGAGCATGCCCTGAAGTGTCACATCTACATGTTTTTTAAAAACCTCCAGGAATGGTGACTCCACCACCTCCCTGGCCAGGCTGTTCCAATACCTGACCACCCTCTCTGTAAAGTAACTCTTCCTAATATTGAATCTAGACCTCCTCTGCCACAACTTCAGACCATTTCCTCTGGTCCTGTCATTATTCCCTTGGGAGAAGAGGCAAACACTCACCTCTCCACAACCTCCTTTCAGGTAGTTGTAGAGGGCAATGAGGTCTCTCCTCAGCCTCCTCTTCTCCAAACTAAGCATGGCCATAAACCCCACATGCCCCACTTTTGTCCTTCTCTTGGTCTTCTCTGTCTGCTCCACCACCTGGTCTGCATTTTGTCTTGATGACTCCGTTCCTGTCCCCAACTTTCTCTCCCCTCTGCCTCTTCTGTTCCTGATTTGGGAGGGCAAGAGTGTGCTTTGTGGTTTGCTCTCGAACTCTGTTATGACTCGAACAGGAAATCACCTCCGCGCTCCTCCCCACATTCCCACCAGCATTGCTCAACTCAGAGGGGTTTTGCTAGCCCCCAAGCTCAAGAAACCCACCAGCAGAAAGGCACCTAATCTGCAGTGACTCCTTCTCTTTGTTATCCAGGCTGTTGAGTTCAACTCCAAAAGAATCAGCAGAGAAAAACTTTCAAGCCCACTTAACTTCTGGGTTACTTTTTTGTAAATTAACTCATTGGTTTAAATTGTCTCTGAGGTGACTAATGGAAGGTTATGACATTTGCTAATGTGTGTTCCTGGCTTTGCCGGGTTTCCCTTCCTCTCTGTGACTTCTGAGCTCCAGCTTTGGCTCCGTTCCCCTGTTTACCACTTGGTGTACTCCCTCGCATTCCTGTGGGGCCAGTGTCAGCACGCTCGAGGCTGCAGATGTGCCAGGAAAGACAGCCCCAACCCTCTGCTCGTGAGTGCCACCCAACACAACGCTCAATGGACACTTGTTCTGACCGAGTGAAACCATTTTTTATGTTGTGCTTCGGCATGTTTTTCACTGAGAAGAACATAACCATTGAAATGGATGAGCTGGAAGAAGAAGAGAGCAGAAATTCCTTAGAAAATGAAGAACAGCAGTGTAGAAGGAGCAAGAGAGGTTTCACAGCAGTTTGCTGGAAGACATCCTGAGCTGAATAGAAAGATTAAAGAAAGGGCAGTGGTTTACGGCATGGCCATAAACCAAATGTTTGGTGGAGTAGATTGCTCCTAAACTGCTCAAGGCTTCACTGCTGCATCTAAGCTCCCAGTGGGAAGAGGTGAATCGGGGACTCAACCTGTTTGAAAAGTTCACAGAGGTGTGTAAGCGTGGAGGAGATCCGTGGCCTTGGATTGGCACCTGTAGATGGCAAGGCATGGGGAGTGCCTGTGGCAGTGGCCGTAAATTCAGTGCCCGGCACAAAGGAGCCACGTTCATCAGAGGTGCTGCTGAGGGCCACGTTCCTATAAAAAAATACAACAGCACTAGAAGCCAAAGTCTCGGTCATTCTCAGAAAAATATTTCCTCATTTAAACTCCAAGATGACTATAGGGGAGGAGTCCCTGGTTTTACTGCTGTGGCTACTGGGAGAAGCTGTGTTACAGTAAGGCTCACCTTTCTGTCTTAGTGCTTCCCACATTGCTCACTGTCTTAAATTATATCTCACAGTTGGCCAAAGAAGCACTATGACCTCCTTTGTTGTTTTATCTTATTGGGTAATTTAATGTTTTCACCCTTGTAGCCATGCCGAAGTAAAATACAGCAGATGACTGCCCTGCCTGAGAGCACCACAGTCAACAACTGTACTTAGAGTCATAGAATCATTCAGATTGGAAAAAACCCTTGGAATCATCAAGTTCAACCATCAACCCCACTCTACAAAGTTCTCCCTACACGCTGTCCTCCAACACCACATCTCAACGACTCTGAAACACATTCAGTGATGGTGACTCAACCGCTTCCCTGGGCAGCCTCTTCCAGTGTCTGTCTATTCTTGCTGTGAATAATTTTTTCCTAATGTCCAGTCTAAACCTACCTTGTTGCAGCTTGAAGCCATTCCCTCTTGTTCTATCACTAATTACTCCTGAGAAGAGACCAGCACCAACCTCTCCACAATGTCCTTTCAAGTAGTTGTAGAGAGTGATGAGGTCTCTTCAGTGTCCTCTTCTTCAAACTAAACAGTCCCAACTCCTTCAATGGCTCTTCTTAAGATTTATTCTCCAGGCCCTTCCCCAGCTTTGTTGTCCTCCTCTGCACTCGTTCCAGCACCTCCAGATCTCTCTTGTGTTGAGGTGCCCAAAACTGGACACAATACCCAAGGTGTGGCCTCGTCAGTGCTGAGTCCAGGGGGACAATCACCTCCCTACTTCTGCTGGTTGCACTATGTCTAATACATGCCATGACGCCATTGGCTTTCTTGGCCAACTGGGCACACTGCTGGCTCACATTCAGATGCTTCTCAATTAGAACCTCCAGGTCCTTTTCTACCAGGCAGCCCTCCAGCCTGTAGCAATGCATGGGGGTGTCGTGGTCCAAGTGGAGGACCTGGTACTTGGCCTTGTTGAAGCTCATACTGTTAACATTGGGAGGATTTCTTAATGCGGAGCGAATTTCTGTGCCAACAGGTCAGCTGTTAGTGGGTCATCTGCCTTCTCCCCACCCAGAGCTATAGCCAGTTTACTGGGGGGAAAAAACACCCAACACCATATTTTTTTGCATTCGTGTATTTTTATGCTTTGCAGCTGCTGGCTTACCTCACACCAGTGAAAAGTTAACAAATCTGTTTATAGCGAGAGGGCGCAGGTAGTTGCAGCTGTATTTGTTCTGGAGCTCTGAGGTTAAACACAGCTGGCTGACACTAAATGAGGCAGATAAAAAGCAGATGCGGTGAGCAGATAATAGTTGCATCACAGAAAACACGTGTTTATATTTGTGTTTGTGTATATATACGTGCGTGTACGCATGTGTGTATAGATAGATAGTGACAGAAAACTACGTTCTGAAAATTAGTACTGGCTCGAGCAAGGCCATGTGGCTGGCGGGGAGCTAGATGTGATTAAAATTGACCAGTTTTTTAAACCTTTCATAAAGAGAAGATGAGGCACCTGCCGGGCAGTCTGTTACTCATGTGAATAGTCTCACTGACGTCAGTGGGGTTTTTCGCTCACACGTGAAGGTGTTTTCAGGCTAAGCCATGACTATTTTGGAGAGTCTCACAGTAGTTTGTTGTAAGAGCAGGACTTGGCTCTTTGTCGCAGGTGGTGAGTTTTGCAAGCCTGTGTTATTGCTATCTTTCCAGTCCAGGTGTGCAGAGCCACGCAGATGTAAGGAATGATATTACTCGAGGTTTGATTTACAGCATTTCCAAAGACAGTGATAACGGCTCCAGGTTTTCCCATGCAAGAAATAAAGTGACTTTGTTATACTGGGAAGTGATGCCGGCCACTGCAGACTATCGTTGAGGTGAGCTAAGCCAAGCAAAGCAACATGTATGACTGATCTCTGCTCTCTCCAAGGACAGTACAAACTGAAAATGCTCCATGTGACACGCATGACATTAATCTCGGTTGAAAGAAATCAAATCAGAATATAGCAGGCTATATTGTGTTTGGAATAGAATCATAGAGTGTGTTGGTTTGGACAGGACCTTTAAAGGTCGTGTAGTCCAGCGCCCGTGCAGTTAGCAGGGACGTCTTTAACTAGATGAGATTGTTCAGAGCCTCATCAAGCCTACCTTGAATGTCTCCAGGGATGGGGCCTCCACCACCTCTCTGGGCAATCTGTTACAGTATCTCACCACCCTCATCATACACAAAAAGATATTAAAAGACAAGATACTGAAATGAACAGCTGATGTATATACTCGAGTCCTTTTCTGACTGATAACCATGGAAAATACAAGCTCTACGTGTGATCTGTTTTCTATGTGTGCCTCGTGATAGACGAGGCATCATCAAATAGATGTCAAATAGATATGAAGGAGCTTATTCTTAACTCTTCCTGGAGAAACAGGGAAGTATGGAATGAATGATCAGACAAGGGAGAATGGTTTAAAACTGAAAGAGGGGAGATTTAGACGAGATCTTAGGAAGAAATTCTTTGCTGTGAGGGTAGTGAGGCACTGGAACAGGTTGCCCAGAGAAGCTGTGGCTGCCCCATCCCTGGAGGGGTTCAAGGACAGGCTGGATGGGGCTTGGAGCAACCTGGTGTGGTGGAAGGTGTCCCTGCCCATGGCAGGGGCGCAGAAAAGGATGATCTTGAAGGTCCCTTCTATAGTTCTATGATTCTATATTGGTTTTATTCTTGTTTGACAGATGCAGATTTGAGGAATGAAAAACTTGCATAATTTGTTGTAAGGACAGACGCTTTTACTAGAGGGGCAAGACGAGAAAGAGAAAACAAATCTACGCTTTTGCAGCTAATGGAAAGTTAACGGTCTCAGCCTCTCTGTCTTCCCTATCACGCTGAGCTGGGGGCCCGGGGGAGCTGGCAGGCAGTGCTGTAATGCTTTAGATCTTGAAAAGATACAGGCTGTGGGTTCTGCATGCCGAGATTGGCTCATCTGCTGCAGTCAGTGTTTCTGTTTTGAAACTTCATTTACCACAGCAGAAACCACACT
>VXBW01001448.1:67779-79993 GCA_013400375.1 Thinocorus orbignyianus
GTGAAAAGTGAGCTGCTAGGAACGTTTTCAGGTGTCCTGTACCTAGTTCAGCAGTATCCCTGCCAAATTTGTTACCACAAAGTCAGAAGCCAGATTTATTGGACAGTATAAGAAGGCCTCTCAAAATGGGGCTGGCAGTGACCTTAAGAGACCACCCAGTCCATCCCACTACCCCTAGGCAGGATCAGTTAAATTAGTGTAATTTCTGGCAGATGTATTTCTAATCCACCCTTTGAAGCATACAGCAGCCCTCCCAGGCAATCCATCCTCATGTGTCGCTCCTCTTCCCACAAGAGATTACTCCCAATGCCTCCTTTCTTGTTGAACTCCATTCCTTTTCCTCCTGGTTCCTGGCGAACATGGAGGATAGATTATCCTTCGCATTTCAAGACTTACACCGTTCCCCACCGCTCCTTCCCTGGACAGTGCATCTCTGATAAGTTCAGCTGCTGAGGAAGAAGAGATCAAGGCTGGTGGGTTTGACCTGGTCTGGTCCATCTTATATAAAGAGATGAACCAACCTATGGAGGAGTTTATCTTCCTCTACCCTTTGTAGATGCTTTGCTCTACTTTTAGTAGAGCTCTTTAGTTACTAGAGGCAAATCTCTTCTTCATCTGCTGCTGCTTAAATGCTAGATTTTTTTAAATCTTTCCTCCAGAGGTTTTTGGACCACGCAGTATGTACTCTACTGTCCTTCAGACTCTGGTTTTTTTTCTTAAATCCCTTCTTGTTGGTCTCTTTGGTTTTTCCTCATTGTCTTTTCACGAGAAGCCTTTTATGGCTTTGATTCCCAGCAATCTAAGAAAATACCGACATTGTATTTCCTCCCACTTGGGAATTGCAGCAGAAAGTCCATTTGTGCCTCAGGCCGTCCCTCTCTTTCTACACAGATTGCCAGTTGCCTTTCTCAGGGCTTGGGCAGGATTGCATGACTTCGGATTTTATGTTTGTTTTTTTTAATCTCTTATTGACAGTTCTTGATTATTCAGTTAATGGTTTTCCTGTAGTGTCACAAATTTCAGTGCTGGGATATGGTACAAAGAATGAAACTTGATGCATGGAGTATTTCTCGTAGTCCCTGTAACACTGGTTTGGGGTTTTTCTTCTTAGTAGCATGCACAGTAGTGGTTTAGGAACTTCTCTATTTTACTGAACGGATGTTGCAAATTTTAGGCTGGTTTTTTGGCTCCTCTGGGCAACTTCATACTTACATTTGGATTAGTTTCACCTAAGGGGGTGTTGGAACTCGATGATCTTTAAGGTCTCTTCCAACTCTAACCTTTCTGTGATTCTAAAGCAGTTGCAGAAGACATTTATTTGGGGGCAAATCAAAACCTTTTGTTTTCTAGGTTCTGTATCTTATGGAAGCAAATGTTAGAGTAAAGCAGATCCTTGGAGGTCGACCTCTGCTGCTTTCACATCCCCTGGCATCCTGACTTTTTTTATTTCATTATAGACAAGTCTTTACTTTGAGCTCTTACAAGATGACTGTCATTGGGCATTTCTGTATCCAAGTGTTCAAGGAAATGGGAATTTCTACATACTTTTTGTAAGTAAATAAGATTGCCCTAAGGACTCTACCTGATGAAACTTTTTCTCCAACTAGAAAAAATTTGAAAGCCACTTAACAGTAGCTTAAGTGCTAGAGATAAGAGAGCAATATTAGAAACACCCTCCATAAACAGCTTTATGATCTGAAAATACAGATGCAGGGATATACCGGTGTTTGTTTTAAACATTAACATGCAGAAAGAGGCTTGCAAAACCCAGAGTTTCCACTGAGACATTTTAAAATAATTGGTCTCTACAGAATTTACAGAAGGAGATTATTTTAATAAATGTAGTGAAGAGAAAAGCTTTTACTGTTTGGCTCAAAGACAGCTACAAGTTAATGAGGAAAAATGGTGGTGACTTTTACTTATAAAAGCAACTGTATGTTACCTACACATGAGGATGAACACTATTACTCTAGTAATTGTGAAATGTACTGAAAAAATAAAACCCTTAAGGTCTGCTTAGAGAAGTAGCAAAGGTCAAGGACTATTCACTTGAACAGGTTACCACTGTTTGTGTCTATGTGCTTCATTTCCCCCTTTCTTTGTCTCATTCTTACAACCTTAAGAACTAGAGTTGCATCCCTGGAGGAAGAGCTTCAAGGGTTTTGAAAAGTCCTGAAGAACCACAGGGTGACTTTTTCTCTTCTCCATGTTGCACTCGGTGGCCCCTCGCCAGGAGAACTTCTTGAGAGCAGCTCCAGGGCTGGTCTCTGGGTTACTCCCATGGGACAAGCTCCCATGGCAGGAGGTGCTGGGGATTGAGTCACCACTTGGACCTTGGGATTCTGCCCCTGGGCCCACTGGCCTCCGTTTCGCAAGCAATTTAGCAATGTGAGCATCTCCGTTAAATTTATTGGATTAGAAGTGTATATTGGGAAGATGTGAAACACCCAGACTTGCTTTTTTATTGGTTTCAAAAGCTGGTGTAAGGAACAATAGGTGTTAACTGTTGGCTTTCTGGAGAATCAACATACTTCTGCTTTTCTTCTGGAGCAGTCATACCTCTGTTTGTGTTTTTTTAAAAATAGCTAGTTTGATTTTTCAGAGCCCACTGAAACATCAAGGATATTTTCACAGTTTCCAGTGTTAAATTGTTCTGATATTCAAATACTTTTACAATTTTGAAAATGGGTTTCTCTTCTAGGATGAACTTTCCTGGCTTTAGCTTTGAGTCCCTGGATATTTCCATGCCAAAGTCTGTCACAAATGACAAAGCCATTTTTGCTAGAGAAAAAGCACATTTATAGAGTTGGAATTTGGGTTAGCACTAGCTAGGGACATTTTTGCAAAAAAAAAATTAATTTCCATAGACAAAAAACTTGTGCTTTTCATGATAAGAAAGGCACAATGTAGAATTTTATGACTTACTTAAAAATAAGTCTATTTTTTTGTTAACTTGGAAGCATATGCATTTGCAGATTCTTAGTGTATGTTGTTCCTTTCTTATTTTCTTTCTCAGGAGAGTTGTATTGTTCTTTGCCTAACCCTAGGAATGTCCATTTTGAATCTATAAACATGAAGAATGTCCTTCACTGGTCAGCACCAGAAGGCACAGCAGATGGAGTACTCTACAAGGTGAAGTATTCAGTGTAAGTTGGCTTGTTTATTTTATCCCTCCCTGGCTTTTATTTTAGCATTTTAAATAATAATTTAAAAAATCTTTATGCAAGATAAGGCCACTAAAAGGTAAAGAATGTGGATTGGACTTAAGCAATATGGTTTTTAACTTTTACTTCTGGTACTGCTTACTTCAGATCCAGTTTAAAAAAATAGTATACATGTATAAGGAGACTTTCTTCCTACTGAAGATGTGTAGGTTGCAACATGAAAGCTTTTCAGGGGCATTCCTAAGAAACGAGACAGAAGGATGAGGAAGGACCATGCTGTAGATTGGCATCTGTACGCATCAGCCCTTTGAACACATTCAAAGAGATCTAGAGATGTAGTTCTTAATAAAATATTAACAGCACCCAGTGTTTTGTTCGTCTTCTCTAACAGACCCAATTCCCACAGATTTCTTCTAATCCCACAAAGCCTCTCTAGTCTAGGAGAAAATCCACAGAAGTTATCAAGTATTGTTGAAAACCAAGTCATGTGATTGGAATCAGTCCCTTCTATTTTCAAGGAAGCTCATTGCATTCCAATGGAGTCTTTCTTTTAAATAAGAAAAGGAAATAACTGCCAGTGATGAGTACTCTCCTGTCCACTCATCTTGGAGACCCTAAGCATCATCTGTCTCCGTACACCAGGATGAGCCACTGACCACTCTGACAGAAATTTTGTCTCCACATGTAGTTATCCTGACTCTGTTATGCCATGTTTAGAGTTTAAAGATGTGGAAACTGAAGTTGAGTGATCCCTGGTCCATGTAAGCAAAACTGGACTCTTCCATATGGTCTCTTCTGGATAGGGCCTACTCTGATTTATATTTCTTTAAAAACTTGTGGAAATTTTGTGGTTTATCTCAGCTGAGGTTGGGAATTCCTTGAAACTGCAGATTTCTGCAAACAGGCAAACTATTTTATCAGCTGTAATATCAGTTTCTGTGCTATATTATCAGGTAGCTACTATCATGATTTTTGTACAGCTCCTTTCTCTTTATTTTTCAATACAGATATGGTGTTGGCAAATGGATTAGAAAGCCAGAATGCAAGAATATCAACAGAACATGGTGTGACCTCTCCAGTGAGACCTCTGACTATGAAGAACAATACTACGCGAGCGTGAAAGCCTTCCTGAATGGGATGTGCTCCGACTGGGTGGAGACCACGCGATTCAACCCTCTCACAGACAGTAAGGAAAGCTAATCACACAGCCAGGTGTTCAGTGGCCTTAGGATGCCCCATCCCTGGAGGGGTTCAAGGCCAGGCTGGATGGGGCTTGGAGCAACCTGCTCTGGTGGGAGGTGTCCCTGGCCTTGGCAGGGGGATTGGAACTCCATGATCTTGAAGGTCCCTTCCAACCCAAACCATTCTTATTCTATGATTAACACTGTGTTCTCAGGCTGCATGTGCCTTCATAGCATATGATATTTTAATTTTAACATTGGGTTAGATTTTTTTTTTTGCAATTGTTTCACATTTATGCTTTTGGCAGAAGCAATTGAAATAATCATATAAGAATTTGGATATATGTGTTACATACACAGTCTTATATATTTTGAATACTGTCTTATGCTATGGTAAAGCTTTATGCAAGGCAAATAAAAGTTATGGCACATCCACAGCATGAAGAACTCTGATTTTAAAAAGTCTTTATTTAAACCAAGCAGTAATCATACTCTAGAGCACAATTTCTCTTATCTGTGCCAGATAATCTGACAACATACAGGCAATTTAGCTTGTTTTAGCAAATTGAGTTTCAAGGTTGTTTATCCTGCAAAGTCCCAGGAATTCCCAGGCAAAATTCCAAGTCAGTGTTCACCTTCTCACTGTCAAAATCCTCTTAGTTATCTGATAAAATAATTTTATAGCAATATAAATGAATTGTTCAAAGTCCTCATTCACTTTAAGAAACTGCATGGTCAAATCAGTGTTCCTCTGCTGCATCTGGCTGGAGCCAGACTCTTCTCAGGGGTTCCCAGTGACAGGACGAGGGGCAACGGACACAAGCTGGAACATGGGAAGTTCCATTCAGATATGAGAAAGAATTTCTTTGGGGTGAGGGTGTCAGAGCCCTGGCAGAGGCTGCCCAGGGAGGGTATGGAATCCCCTTCTCTGGAGACCTTCAAGCCCCACCTGGATGCAGCCCGGAGTGCTGTGCTCTGGGCAATCCTGCTTTAGCAGGACTAGATGGTTTCTAGAGGTCTCTGCCAACTCTGACAATTCCCTGATTATGTGATCTGACTGCTTTTTCTTCATCTTCATTTTTCCAGCTAAAATTGACCCACCCATGGTAAATGTATCTTCTACTGAGAAATCTATTTCAATCATTCTGACGGCTCCTGAGAAGTGGAAGAGAAGTCCTGAGGAAGAATCCGTATCTCTGGTTCAGGTGTATCCTGGCCTGCAATACAACGTCTCCATCCTCAAGAAAAAAACAAAGAAGCGGGTAAGGTTTGACAGGGCTCTAGAACCACACTGGTTAAATCTGTGCTTCCCGAAATACACTTTGCCACAGCAAGGATCAAAATAGCCTGATAGGAATTGTAGGGTCATTTAGGTCTGAAGGGAGTTTGGGAGGTCTCTAGTCCAAAGTCCTGTTCAAAGCAGGATCAGCTGCAAGCTCAGACCAGGTCGCTCGGGGTTTGTCCCAGTTGTACCCTAAGAACCTCCAAGGACGGAGACTGCACAACCCATTTCCACTGCTTGACTTTCGTCTTTGCATATAAAGAAACACTTTTTCCCTGTCTGAACCTGTTCAAACTTGTATCTGTAGTCTCTCATCCTCCCACCGTTCAGCACTGTGAAGATCTTGGCTCCATCTTCTTGACGACCCCCCTGGGTCATTCTCAGGGGCTGCTGTTAGGTCCCACTGAAGCCATCCCTTCTTCCCCAAGTGGAAGAAATTGCAGTCCCTCACCTTCCCTGCACAGGACAACTGCTCCAGCCACAACCATCTTGGTGATGGTCTACTAAACCTACTCCAGATTATCAGACTTTTCTGTACTGGGAGGGGATGGAACAAAACTGGTGACGGATCCGGTCTGATGAGTGCTCAGTGGAGAGGGATGATCTCTCCCCTCCATCTGCTCCTTCTTATTCTGGTAACACAGCCCAGGATGCTGTTGGCTTCCTTTGGTGTGAGGGCATGTTGTTGGCTGAGGTTCAGCTTGTAGGAGAGGTGTCAGCTTGCTTGTTTTGGGGGCTTTTGTTTGTTTGTTTGTGTTTTGTTTTGTTTTTTTTTTACTAAAGGTGACTGACACAGAGAAATTACTTTACCTTAAATTTCAAGGTCTACCTAACACCCATTACACCCATTATTCTAAGGCTCTTAACTTGACCAGAAGACCCCAATTGAAAAGATCTTGCCCCAGGCATCAGGACAGGGCCGGGTGATGCTTTAGCTCTACTGCAATGTCAGCATGAGAATGTGGGCTAGTGGTAGTACACGGTCCTGCTTCGTATAAAAGCATGAAATTGTTCAATAGTGATAGAAGAATGATTGGGTGGAAGATAAAGTATTCAGAGAGGATGTGACCTAGTTGTATTTGGGAAAAAAGAAATGATGGAACTGGCACTTTGTATCATACTATTATTCTTTCCAGACGATTTTTGTGCTTATTACACATTTTGGATACTTACCTTTCTGTAAGTGAGGAGTTAAAGGTGGAAAAAAATAATAAATAAATTCCTTTTTATGTCTTCCAGTGGTGGTTCTCCATCAGCAACAACACCTTGGTTGTGCCCTGGTTAGAACCTGGAACAGCTTATTGCGTCAGCGCACAGATATACGTCACCACGCCGCTTTTGCACAGTGGGTTCTCTAAAGAACATTGCATTGCTACTTTAAAAGGTATGTGTAAACTGGCAAATTACAAAAAAGAAGATACAAATCAGAAAAAAAAAAATAACCACAATCCCACAAACCCCCAAATGAGTGAGTTTGTAAGTGGTTTATGTATCCATCCCGAGAGTGAAGAGCTAGCGTTTTTTTTCCCCTCTCTGTGTGTTTGTACTGATGGAAAAAATCTTTGCCTTTAATAAAAGGTAGCCAATATATACTGCCCGGAAGGTACAACTGCATCTCTGGAGAAAAGGATCTGCATTCTTTGAGTCTTAGTGAATGGAGTGTATTTTTTCTCCTTGAATGGGGCAGAGCTCGGTCAGTCTCTGGGTGCAGAACTTTAGATACAGGAGAACCTAGGGGAGGGATCATTACTCCTCTTTAGAACTTAATTTATCATAAAAATTTCTCCTGTAACTCAAATGTCATTTCTAAAATTTTCCTGCAAAATCCTTATCTAAAGTATTTGCACCCCATATCCCAAAAGCGGTGTCGTGAATGCACGTTACAACCCAAATACATTAAAAAACTTGCTCGGTACAATGAACATATTTGTTTTCTTAATAGATAAAACGACAGATGAGATTATAACCATCGTCTTTGGGTACGTTCTGCCTGTCATGCTTGCTGCCCTTTCCATTTCAATTACATGCTATTGTGTGCACAGGTATATTCACGTCAGCAAACAGAAACATCCGACAAACCTGGTAAGTGTTCTCTGCTGCCAGCCTTGGCACTCGTGGGAAAGCTGTGCCTTTTCCAGGGCTCCGAGTCGCTGATCTTAATGTAGTTTAATTCAGATATAATAAAAAAAAAAAAAAAAAAAAAAAAATTAAAAAAAAAAAGAAAAAAGAAGAGGGTATCAACACTTCTGTGATGAACTTATTTCTTCCCTAACTTGAAATAACCTCCTAATGATGTCTAGCCTAGCCTTGTATTTTAAACATTGTCATGGTTCTGATCCATCAGAAAAGACAGATGATGTCCCCTCATCCCCCCTCTATGAAAAACAGAGAAGAGGAAGAGATTAAAGAGACTTAAAATGTAGAAAAAAAACTAAACTACTTTAATGGAAACATAAATAATAATAAAAGAAAAAGAAAATTAAAAAATAGAAGTGTCCATTGTATACAAAACCGTATCAAGCTCCCAGGATGATGACCACATCACCAGCAGGCATCAGGAAAAGTCCCAGACAGGACTCGGTGATCGACAGGAGCTGGATTCCAGATCTGGAGTCAGGAACACTGGGATAAAAGGCAGACAAACAGGCAGGATCCTCCTTGGACGTCAAAGCCATCAAAGACAACCCTTTGATCCCTCAGCTTTTATACTGAACATGATGCCAATGGGATGGAATACCCTGTTGGTTGGTTTTGGGCCACCTGTCATACAGGAGTGACCCCTCAGTGCTTTTCCGCTTCCTACCCTCCAACAGGGTAGATAAAGTTCCCTGCCCTTGGTTGTTCTAGCAATAAAGACAAGCAAGGACCTCTCTGAATACCATTCTTTGGTGTTATCAGGTCTTATCACCATGAGAGTGAACAGTTTCTGAATGATGTTGCTGTTTATTCCAGAGTTTATTTAGTTAGAAGAGGCCCAGCTAAAAGAGTAAAATTGTAAAACAGAAAATTGGTTCATTTTACCTCAAACTAGGACAACGTACATGACAGTATAAAAAGGAGCAAGATGGTATTTTTATTACAATTCACTCAAAGTATTTTCTTTTGCTTTCCAGGTATGGCAATACACTGACAAATGCAAGGAAAAGGTTTTCATACCGTGTGAAAAAATAGTGGTCAACCTTATTGCTCTTAATGTGGATGAGTACAAGCCATCTCAGGAATCCAGTCGTCTACCAGAAAGGAAAATTCCCCATTATTACACTGTTTACAGTGGTACCGAAGGGAAGGATTTCCCTTCAAAAGAAGTGCTGGAGACAAAACACTTGCTTGGTGTTTCACATGAAGAGATTTCACTCAAAGAGGATATTTTAGCAGAAGGCCACCAAGCTGGAACAAAGAATACTTTGAGACAGAAAAATGCAGGGGCTGTGGAGTATGAGCATGATGTAAGGGCTGAAGACTTCAGTACTGGTCAGAAACTAGAAGACCTCGGTTTGATAGAGAAAACCTCTGCCTCCAGAGTACTACTAGGTGAGCCACAGATTGCTTTGGAGGACTTAATTAACGTGAAAACAGGACAACCATATTGCCCCCAGCTAGAGATGAGGGCAACAGAACCTTGTTTGGGACAGAAAATAGAGGAACTTAATTTGAAGGTGGCTGACACAGGAGAGGAACTGCCAGGTGAGACCCGTATCAACTTGGTGGACTTGGATACTGAAAAATCTGGGCGGACATCCTACCCTCAGCTGGAACAAATAACACAGGGCCTCATGGAGGAAGAGAGTGGACAGGTCATATTAGTAGACTGGGATCCTCACACTGGAAGGCTGTATATTCCTACCTTGTCCAGCGTTGAAACTCAGGTGTGTGAAAGAGCATCCAAGTGTGATGATCCTGACAAAGACGGAATTTTATCCAGACTGTATGAGAAAGAGGTATCTGATAACCCATCAGAGGACCAAGAAATGTATCTCCTGCATTTCAAGGAACTATGGGGACTGCATGTAGAAATGGAAGACTGAACAGTAATTTTCTAAAATATTCTAAAATGCAATAGATCTTCTTTCCTTTGCCAAAGAGAGCAATGGACTCAGTGGAGCAAACACATCTTAATGTATTGAAGTTTTTGAAACCATCACAGTTGAACAACCTATTCGCAATAGGTTATTTGTAACAGTTTCCAGTCATAATATAAGTGATTTCAACTCCCATCATAAACCTCTCAGCTAAAATATGATTTCAGCAGGGTTGGAACTTGATGACCTTTAAGGTTCCTTCCAACTCTAACCATTCTATGATATAGTATTTATAACAGTTTCCAGACATGATAGAAGTGATTTCCATGCCCAACATAAATCCCTCAGGTAAAATATGATGGTTACGAGATTATCTAATTTTAAAAAATACATATATATTTACAATTTTTACAGAGGATGCTGTTAAGGTTTTCACATTGTAATTTCTACCAAAAAAAAAAAAAANGTTCTAAAAAAAAAAAAAAAAAAAAAAAAGGCATTTGAAAGCAGTTATTTTTGGCAAATAAAAAGCAACAACATGGCATTTTTCTGGGCGGTTTCATGTGTCCTGATACAAAACAGTCTTTTCTAGGTCTTACTCCTGCTGTATGTAACTGAACTGACTTTTGCAGAAGTTGCAGACATTCCAGTACTTTTGGGGTTTGAAACTTATACCCTCCAAATTAGGTAGCTGGTTAGGTGTATTTTTGAAGGAAGAACTTTACCAATACCTTTTCTCTCAGGCAAGGCTTTTTTTGCATAGCCTTGGCATTTTCTGTGACTATTCATCCTCTCAAATATTTCAGTTGTCATCATGGACTTTAAAATCAGAATTGACAGCAAAACATTTCATGCTCGTGACTCCTTATCTGATGTAAAATGTGTCCTCAACTGTGTTTATAATAAAGGGATAGATCATGTAGCACTCTTATACCTATATACATCAGTCAACGCATTTGTTACAGCTCAGTGTGAAAGAAGAAAATAGTTAGAAATGTGAAAAGGTCAAAATTTCTACTACTATCAGCCTCATTTAAGCCATCCAAAATATTTCCCATTATTTCCTAAAGATTTCTTTACTAACCTCTTTGTGCATAACCTCTTCATTGTTTTTTGGGTTTGTTTTTTTTTTTTGCAATGTGGGGGCTCTAACTCATGGGAAGAAAACAATTACTTACTTTTTTCTGTAGTCCATTGAATTTTATCCTGTTACTGCTGCCCTAAGACCAGTCGCTTGTGTTCAGTATGTATCTTCCATACGAAAGCATGAGGATGCTCCAGCTCCCTCAACAGTTTGATGCATCTGCCAACCAAGCTTCCTGGAAGAGGAAGGTATCCCTTATTTTTGGTTTGAATTTGCCCTGGAAACCCCTGATATTTGCTATTGCTTGCCCAACAGTTACTACATGTAAGGGCACTTACCGTAATTAAGTCTCTGCTGATTAACATTTGAAAATTTGTTAACTGAACAATAGAATCTCCATTCACTCAATTCTTTGTAATCCCCTTTCTCTGTATCTTATCCCACTTTTTTAAATGTTCAGTTACAGTTAAGTTTATTTGCTCTCTTCTACTTGAAAACGCATCACCTTCCTGTTAACATTACTTGTGATTGGGATATGAGATACTGAGATTCTTGCAATCAAAGACGTATTTTCACCATAAATTTATGCAGGTTTTAGACCAAAATATTTGCAATAGAAGTTTGCCGCACTTTCAGCGTTGCTTCCTTTTGATCTGAATTTGTATCAAATTCAGAACTGATACTAGATTATGCAAACAATCCTTTTTCATATTTATAAGGTATACTTTCAAAATGTTCACAGGATAATCACGGGGGGGGGGGAAGCTGGGGGGAAAAAAAAGTAAATGAAGCTAAGAACTTTGTTTTATATGCAAAAGAATTTTTCAGGTTAGCTAGCCAAGTTCTGGAACTGATGAAGCAGAAAAAAATATGCCAATTTCCATTAATACAACACCAGTAAATTGTTGATGCTGTTTTTAACACCCTCAAAGTTACATATTTTACCTTAAAATATTTGTATTAAACAAATGAAACTGATTAGCCATGGGTACCTTCAGCAAGCCAACCAGCAAGGAACAAAATACTTCCACGTAAAACTAATTCTAGCTACAAGATTTCAGACACAGGGCGACTATTAATTACATGGAAAATCCAGGCAGTAAGAGAACTGGCATTTTCCTACTTTTTATTAGACTTTATATTAAACTTTGATTACCACATTTACTGGACTTAATGCAGCCAAAAGCAAGGTTGTGTATCTAGAAGCAAAGACTTGGGACTATACAAAAACAAAAGGTTACCTGTAGCCTTGAAATCATTGATTTTGAAAATGATGTGGGGGATAATTAGAACTAAGTAGTGGTACACTGAGGACAAAGGGATGTGTATTTCTTGATTACAATGGGAATGGAAATAGAACTTCACAGAATCTTCATGGTTGGAAAGGGACGTTTGAGATCAAAACCACCACCAAAACACTCCCCGTGAAACAAATCACCCAACCCAACAATCTTGGCCACTAGAGCATGCCCTGAAGTTCCATG
>VXBW01001448.1:80004-97919 GCA_013400375.1 Thinocorus orbignyianus
ATTACAGAGGCACCATCACTGCCCTACTCCTGCTGGTCACGTTACTCCTGATCCAGGCCAGGATGCTGTTGGTCCTCTTGGCCACCTGGGCACATTGCTGGCTTATGTTAAGCTGGATGTCCACCAACACCCCCAGGTCCTTTTCTTCTAGGCAGCTCTCCAGCCACTGTTCCCCCAGCCTGTAGCGCTGCCTGGACCCAACACTTGGACCTATTAAACCTCATCCCATTTCACCTGTGTCAGCAGGGCTGATGTGACCACTACTGGAAATACAGCATCCAGTTTACCCAACAAGCCAAGCCATGAAGACAGAAGGCAAATACTACTATTACTAAGGCAATGCTCTTTCGAGCTTCAAAAACAGGAAGGCTAGCTATCAAAATGAGATCTAATGGTGATGAAACAGATAGCTAGGTGTGGGCACACATGGTTTTGAAAAAGGAACTATAATTTGCAAGTGTGGTTTTGCTGCCTACAGCTCAGACAGTGACAGGGTTCTTAAAGGAGGGATTGAAACAGGCGACTGAGAGCAGAATACCTGTGGTCTGATTTACAGGAGCCCTGGAAAAACTGCCACACAACACAAGCAAGCACATGGAAAAGTCCAACTTCCATGCCTGGACCTCACAGGGCTCTCTGATCACCTTACCTGAGGCCTGGGTGGCTGGACAAGACCAAGGTGAGGATGCTCCCTGCAAAAGTGAGATTAGGAAAAAAGAAATTAATACATTCTCGGAGTCTAGAAAATGCACAATATGAAAACACCTCAAGCAAGAAAATACTTTGGATTACGTTTGTAGTAAATGACTGCACAGAAACACGTTCAATTTCTACTGATTTCAAATTAAAATTTAAGTTAAGCTTATGCTTTAGCACTTCCCTAAGGAGGAATGAATCCCTGAATTTGGGACTGACAAATTTTATTTAAACTTTATCAGAAGAGAGTTAAGTCATGACATCCTTAGCCTGCAAATACAGGCTTAACTAGGTGAAATGACTGGAACATGAAGGAAGCAAAACAAAGAAGAACAACAACACAGTTCAAACAATCAAAACAAGGGCAATTGACTATTTACCAAGGGCTGTGAAAGTCCTCCAACACCTGTAGGTCTTTCAGATAAGCGTGTCCTTCAGCAATAATGTTAAGACGTGGGTGACATTCCTTACCTGGAATATGCTGAATGGTGTAATGATGCTCATGCAACTGATTAATCCTGGTTTTTTGCTCTTTAAATGAGAACCATTGGCTCACCTATACAGTGGAGGTAAAAAACAGTTATTCCAAGCACGATCTTTTTGAGGCAGCTTCTACGTCTGACATGATTCATTCTTGCAAAGTCAAAGATTTAAACCTGTTCAGGTCTGTCCCATTGTCCATTCAAAATACCAGTATTCTCCATAAAAGGAAGAAACAGCGACAAGTCAAGATTTTTCTGCTTTGGTTTTGCATACAGGTTTCAAGCTTCATCAGCCCAGGATCACATAGCAGTAAGTGTAGGAAGTCATTTTCACGTTTAGAGTCACCCAGAAACCATAAAGATTTTTGGTAATCTGTACTGGCAATAACACTAAGCTGGTCTCCTTAATTTCTCACTGTCTTTTCCCTTTCTGGTAAAAAAAAGAAGAGGAAAAAAAAAAGTACAGAGTTCTGTTTTTCAAAACCTCCAGAATCAGTTTAGCTGAGACAGATTTTCCTGGACTAAGTTAGGTTTGAAGAAGAGGATGTGCTCCTTAGCACAACATAACATGAAAACCCTTGCTTGCTGAGAGAAGACACACACAGCTCTCGGGTTTTGCATTCGTTTTTGCTGGGGGAATAACATGCTGCATTGCAGCAACGTTTTCACTCACAGAATCAATCTTCATGGTTGGAAAGGACCTCTGAGATCATCGAGTCCAACATATACATACAAAAAACCACTACAATTTCAGCCACTAGAGCATGCCCTGAAGTGCCACATCTACACGTTTCTTAAATCCCTCCAGGGATGGTGACTGCACTAGCTCCCTGGGCAGGCTGCTCCAGTGCCTGACCACCCTCTCAGTAAAGTCATTCTTCCCGATATCTAATCTAAACCTCTCCTGCTGCAACTTCAGACCATTTCATCTGGTCCTGTCATTATTCCCTTGGGAGAAGAGGCCAACACCCACCTCTCTGCAACCTCCTGTCACATGCTTGTAGGGGACTCCCCTCAACACCCTCCTCTCCAAACTAAACATGCCCAGCTTCCTCAGCCTCTCCTCACAGGACTTACTCTCTAGACCCCTCACCAGCTTGTATCTCTCCTCTGGACACACTGCAGCACTTCAATGTCCTTCTTGTAGCAACTCGCACTGTCCCTGCATGTTGCTGGCCACTGCTTTTTATGACACCGTAAAGTCTCTGCAGGCTGAGAAACCTTCAGAAAAGGAACATATTCCTTCCAGGACAATCTCCTAGTTCTTACTCTGCTTTGCTCGTTACCTTGTCAAAGTTACAAGGAGATACTCACCCAAGTAGAAAACTGGCACCGCTCCTCATCTCTGCCAGCAGCTCCAGCAAATGCTGGCAGTGACAGAATCTGAAATTGCTGCAGTGATTCCCACGGCTGCCAGAAATCATTCTCATTTCGTGGTAACTCATCCAGCTTTAGCAGCAGCAGCCTATGCCGAAAACATGTATTATCAGCTCTGCCTCCCAAAAACTGGCATTAAGGAATGTCTTCCAGCTGTCCAAAGTAAGTGGACATGCTGACAGCAGTCTTGGCCCAGCATCAGGGCAGTAAATTGCTTTGAATTTCTAAATTCTCCTGTCATTGCAAGCTGAGAATAGAGGAAAAGATTCAGCAGGACGACCCCCTGCTTGAGATAATCGAGAAACTCCAAAAAATATCTGTACGCTTCCAGTGTGACAGAAAGAGATCAAAAGATTTAAGCATTTTCACTGTTACAGATTAGAAAAGTTATCACTTCAATAAGTTCGTGTATTTATTTCTGTTTGTATTTCAGGCCCTCCAAACATTTTACAGTCATTAAACACAAAGCAAGAGGAGGTGTTATTCCAGTTTTACAGACAGAGAAACCTAGACACAGAAAGGCTTAAAATGACTTGAAAACCATCATATGGTAAGTGTGGGGTATAGAGCAGGAAAGGACAAAACACAGATCCTCCTTCTTCCCCAGTGCCACGCTAAGGTTAGATCTCCCCTCACCATCATGTCACCATGGCACAGGTCACTCTGATTTGTTGGATGTGTACCGTTATACACATACAAAGTCTGGCTGGAATTAAAAAAAGTGAAATTTTAAGGTGACAATTTCATATGCGAACCAGCTGCAGCGTCCAGAGATGATCAACAAGAAGCAGTTACCACAGATCACGTGCATCCTAAGAGAGGACAAACCTCTTTGAAAGATAGATCTTAAGAAGTCTTGAGGTGAACTTTTCCCTGGTGTGCAATATCGAACCTTCATAACTCCCAGACTGATGAAATCAGATGTTTATTATTTACCCAGCTCCATAAGGATACAATGCAAATTTTAGTAAAGTTCACCAAGTTTTCATGGTCAATCAGAAATTTTAACATACATACACTCACACCACTTTTTTACCTGTGGAAAAGCACAGGTAAGAGCGTGTTCTGCTGCTCAATGCTACCATCTCTTTTCCTCCCACCCCGTTTTCCTGGGCCTCACGTTTTTTAAGCTGTAGCCAAGAAGCAGCCTAAGAGCAAGGTAGCAGTGATCAGTCCGAAAGGGAAAAATCAGCAATCGTTCAGGCATCACCAGCAAAATTAATGTCAGATGCCACAGCTGGTTGAGGTGAAGATGCCAAAGGGCGAAGGAAAGTAGTAAAAGATCTTTAAGGGTTATTTTCTGTCCTACAAAATCAGGAATTTACCCTTTCTACCCTCTTATTTTTGGCAGGAACTTGTTGCCACCTGGAAATAGGAGTGCCTACATACCAGGGCTGACCTACTGGGATTCTCCATAACTTAGTAATGAAAGCATTTGGCACAGGCTCCAAATTAATTATAGCTACAAGTTTAGCCTCTGCCTGAAGCTGGCACGCAAAATATTTCCGTAAAGATGACAAGCAAAGATACTTCCAGGGAACAACAGGGGCAGTGGTAGGAAATCTGCCTTCTGCTCCTTTCTCTCAGTCCCCTGCTCACTAAGGGACTTAATTACAGCTGCTGAAAAAAGGCCTGAAGGAACGTCACCTGCAGAAATGTCACTTGCAGCATTGTCACCTGCTCTGCTGAACCTCTGGAACCAGCTGTGGGCCAGCGTGTAAGCTCCTCTTCTACTAAGGAAGCAGGGATTTGTCAGCAAACTCATCCCTTTGTTTTTAAAACATGAATGTGAGCATGAACCTAAAAAGAAAACCCCAAACAATCTACCCTGTTCATCTACTGATGGACAGTCCATAGTACCTTGGGTGTACCTTATACCACTGATTAAACATTAATTTACTTCCATTTGTGTCCTGCCTGTATTTGCAACACCCTTAATTTCTCATTGTCATCACAAATATTTCATCACCATCTTTCGGGACAATTGTTCTGCTAGTTTCTCAAAAACTCAGGTGTTAAAACTACCCAGCCTAACAGCCCTTGTCCGAACAGTCCCAGGTCTCCGTAAACATATTCCAGTCCAACACACGGAGGTGCAGTAAGACTGTCACCTTTTACCTAATTAGTAAACACAATTGATTAATGTAGCAAAGAGAAAAGACTCTTACTTCCATTATGCCAACTAATAAATCTCTCAAAGACAGGTCTCTCAGGTGGGACCAGTTCTACCCAACTTACAAACTATCTTTGATAGAAACCTTTCCATATTCAGTACAAGTTTGATCTAAGCGTGTTTCTCAAAACCTTTTCTTTTTCGAAGTGTAGGGTGTGCTTATGGAGTAAAAAAATACTCCTGTCTCCCAAGATGATATCAGCACCATTAGCAAAACCAAGCTGACCCAAGATTAAGAGACACAGAGCTGCCAACCCTGACCCTCCCTCAAGAGCAGAATGTCTCTGTAACATTACACTGCAGCCATCTTTAAGTCTGAACACTGTATGCTGTATTTTTTCCTTTCTCCTGGCAGTGGTACGCTATTACAGCGGAAGATGTTTTCATAGAATGGTTAGAATTGGAAGGGACCTTAAAGACCATCAAGTTCCAACTCTCTGCCCAGGGCAGGACACCTCCCACCACACCAGGTTGCCCCAAGCCCCAGCCAACCTGGCCTTGAACCCCTCCAGGGATGGGGCAGCCACAGCTTCTCTGGGCAACCTGTTCCAGTGTCTCACCACCCTCACAGCAAAGTATTTCTCCCTAAGATCTACTCTAAATCTCCCCTCTTCCAATTTAAAACCATTACCCCTTGTCCTATGGCTCCACACCCTGATCAAGAGTCCCTCCCCATCTCTCCTAGAGCACCTTTAGGGACCGGAAGGGTCTTTAAGGTCTCCCTGGAGCTTTCTCTTCTCCAGGCTGAACACCACCAACTCTCTCAGCCGGTCCACACAGCAGAGGTGCTCCAACCCTCCCATCATCTTCATGGCCTCTCTTGGTCCTGTTCCAACAGGTCCATGTCCTTTCTCTGTTGAGCACTCCAGAGATGGACACAGTACTGCAGGTGGGGTCTCACCCATTGATGATCTTTAAAGTCCCTTCCCAAACGCCATTTCTGGGGCATTCAGCAACGCAGAATCTCCCATGACTAGGTGTCTTCTTAATACCTGTGATCGTGTTGAAGTCCATCCTGTAAGAGCAATACCATCCCACCTAGAATTTGTAGGTCAGGTCATGTTACTGCTGGCTTCCTTAAAAATTAGTGGTTTAATTGCCTGACAGAGATGAAACATGCATCTTCAAGGCTTCTGACTGATCCAAAGCCAAATATTCCAGTAAATGGCAATAATCAAAATCCATTAAGTGGGTGGACCAGTTATGGCTTGTTTTCCCTAGCTTTTTACTGTTGTTTTTCATTAGTAAGAAGGCAGATCTGTTCCTCCTAACTTCGTTAGCATTTAGGAGAAAGCTTTCTGCTATAGCGAGGCCATCAGAGTTCCCGGGAAATATATATAGAAAGACCAAAACAAGCCACTGCATTGAGACTAGGTTTGTAAATTTGCTTATCTTCTAACTTCTGGTCACCATGACACAGGCCAGATGGCTAGATTTCTTTCAGTCTGATTTGATTACTACTTGTTTTTTTCTCTTCTGCAAGGGAGCAGATGAGACTCCACACTGAGTTAGCTGGGAAGGACCTCATCCTAACAGTCTCACCAAGGTTATCTTGTTATTCCACCACCCACCGCCCTCTCCAGCGCTCCTAGTAGTGAAGAAACATCAAAAGCCAGTGTTCAAAGCTGAAATTCAGTTAAATTGAGCACCTGAACTAAGTAGTCTGGATTTTATCTGTTAAAAATAGAAATCTCATAGCAACAAGCAGGGTGGAAACACTAACATGGACAAGTAGCTTCAGGTAGGGATGGAAACCCGAAAAGATTTCCAATCCAAGACTTAGTATTTACTCCCCAGTCTTGCAACACACTTCCTTAGGACTTCAGGCAAAGCAAATTATCTCTTCCCGTTTTCTGCCTCTATTTCTACTCTGTGGTTATTATTTAGAAAGTTCCCCAAACCTCCCTCAGCTTCAGTCTACCCTGTGCAATACATCCAGGGAATCAGCTTCAGCCTGGGGCAGTTTTCATTCTGCTGGAGCAGAATTCAGGGAAACAACAGCTTTTTGGCTGCCAAGACATGTTGCAATTTCTTATAAAAATAAAAAAAATAAAAATAAAAAAAAAAAGAAACCAAAAACTCAGGAGCTGCAGGGGACATCCTTTGATTCATCCTCTAAACCACAAAAGCTCCCTGACAGAAATGTGTCACACTCCTGAGCGGGGAGGCCAAGGCAGCATCCAAGAGCCTGGCTCCGGATCCATGAACACCCCAAAAACAAGGAGACATCCCCACCTTCCCAAAGCCCTTGCTTTCTCGGAGGGAGGGAGAACATCCAAAGCGCTTCATATGTCGAAGAAACCAAGGATGCTCAAGTTTTCCCACCCAACAGCTGCTGAGTGCTGCCAGCACGCCCGGGGAAGTTGCCCATTGAAGGAAAAGCCCTTCACAAGCAGAATAGGAAGGTAAAAATGACAAAATGGGTGGATGAAATGGACGGATTAAATCCATTACAGCCTTTCTGACATTTTAAAGCTGTTTCCAGCAGCGTAGGAGGAATTACAGAACAAGATACTCGGCAGCCACTGAGTTTCAAGGAGAACAGATGTCTTAGACTTTGGTCATACTGCCTTATGCTGAACCCCAGTGTTCATTTCCTTTTTATTTATTTTTATTTTCTCAATTACTTCATTTCTGGATAATTTCATTATTTGTCCTGGTCGGAAAAGCTCTGGAGCCCAGGACTTTCCCTCTCCAGGAAACATCAGCACAGCTGAGGCAAACCTCAGACCTATTCATCCAACTGTACACCCAGAAGTTCATCCATCCTCAAGCAGGCCAGCAGAAAACAGAGCCTGAAAACAGACAGAATCACAGAATGGTGGGGGTTGGAAGGGACCTCTGGAGGTCATCTAGTCCAACCCCACCACCACCAAAGCAGGTTGCACAGGAACGTGTGCAGGCAGCTTTTGAAGGGGCTCAGCCTCCTTTTCTCCAGGCTTGACACCACCAGCTCCCTCAGCCTCATCTCATCAAACTTATTCTCCAGACCTCTCATAAGTTCTTTTCCCTTCTCTGGACCCACTCCAGCACCTCAAGGTCTTTTTTTGTGGAAAGGAGTCCAAAACTGGCCATGGCACTCAAGGTGGGACCTCACCAGTGCCCAGCCCGGGGGGACCATTCACCTCCTTATCCCTTTACACTTTAAAGACACAAAAATATTTTTAAAATGACCATTTATACCCCAAAACACGAATTTTCTCCGTGTCTCCCCACCCCGGATCATCACCCCCGAATAATCGGCGCCCCTGGCGCCACCTGTCGGCCACGACGGGACCGGCACCGAAGAGGATTCGGGTTTGAGTCCCTCCGCCTCCTCCTTCTGCAGGGCAACCCATGGAGTAGGGGGGCAGGAAATACATAAATAAATAATGAAATAGATACACCACGTTTACTCCCTCTCCCGACTCCTTGGTTAATTCTTCTTGTGGATTTTTTTAACACTTCAGCACTTTAAAAGGTTGTAAAGCCGCACGGCAACGAAGTGCACCTGCAGGATTTATCAGATCTTTTAATTGCTTGATTCTAGTCGAGTTATGTCAGCCACGATGTCCTTATCAGAGAATTAATTATAGAATCATTCAGGTTGAAAAAGACTCTTGGGATCATCGAGTCCAACCATCAGCCCCACACTACAGAAGTTCTCCTCTACACCGCATCCCCCAACACTGCATCTCAACAACTCTGAAACCTCTGTCCTGTAAGGACTTCAGAGGACTGGTTTCACACAGCACAGGCACAGCTGTATTTTAGGTGAAATACAGCTGTTGCCACTTATTTACACATAGTTTGGTCAAAAAAAAAAAAAAAANNNNAAAAAAAAAGGCTGCTACTAAGTCAGGACAAAACTGCAGCCCTTTTGCCAGGCAGGTTCTAGCAATTACCTGGCCTGGTTTAGGGCTAATCCTCTGGGATTAACATTCCTTAACTCTTGAAGGTCTCTTAGAAGACTATCCATACTTAGGACTTCCACTTCACACCACGTCAGAGAAACACACACATTACTTAAGTCTTCCCCTCTCCAACTGTGACAACAGCTCCAGTATCTGCTCAGAAAATACTCAGCTCAAGCCAGCTCTGCTGTGTTCATCCTCCAAGTGAAATGAAATGAAACACAGTCTCCTCTTGGCAGGTATTCGAATTGCATAAGCCTGCCTAGATTTGAAATAGCCTTGGAGGAGGCTATTTTTCTCTTTATTCTTCCCACAGAGAGGATTCTGTGACAAATGTCCACACATAGCAGGATTTTGGAAAGAGAAGTAGATTAGATGCAGCTGATCCTTTGCCAGCCACCACCAAATAATTGCCAACAGTCTGGCTGAAGAACAGATAGAAAGGCAGGAATCATAGAAGGGTTTGGGTTGGAGGGGACCTTTAAAGGTCATCTAACCTAACCTCCCAGCAATAAGCAGGGACATCCTCAACTAGACCAGGTTGCTCAGAGCCCCATCCAACCTGACCTTGAATGTTTCCAGGGATGTGGTATCTACAACCTCTCTGGGAAACCTGTTCCAGGGTTTCACCCCCCTCATTGTAAAAAAAATTCTTCCTTATATCTAATCTAAATCTTCCCTTTCAGGTTAAAACCATTTTCCCTTGTCCTATTGCAACAGGCCCTGCTAAAATGTCTCCCCCCATCTTTCTTATAAGCCCCCTTTAAGTATCAAAAGTCTGCAATAAGATCTTCTTGGAGCCTTCTCCAAGCTGAACCACCCCAACTCTCTGAGCTTCTCTCCTCTCTCAGGTGTTTGTGCACAGGTCTGTGAGAGTAGATCCCAGGAAGGAACACATATTAAAGTCATTTTTATCCATCTGTCTAGAAGCTCACCGTTTTGAGGGCTGACACCGTCTTCCTCTTTCCAGACAGCAGAGATGGAGCCTGAGATTTTCAATAATTCCATATGCGGTGAGTTCTCACTATTTTTGCATTATTTCTTGGATTTGTATTTCTAAATTTCTTAAGAAAATGTGAGAGCAAAGCAAAATCCAATAAGGATCTTGAGTGCAGGAACCCACTCCAAACTAGATTCCAAACTCTGTTTTGGTGCCCACAGTTGCTGTTTAAGGAATACAGACAGGTAGATGTCTCAGGAGGCATCAAAGCAACCAGTGCTCAAGGCAGAGAGCCCATCTTAAGTCACTGAGTTGAGTCACCAAACAGGAATGTGCAAGGAGAACTCTCACTCCTTTCTGGGATGTCAAGACCTTGTGCTGGATGTGAAGGAAGCTCCCACACTTGGTATCCTAAGCCATGAAATACCTTCTGAAAACAGGTGTTCAAAGCAAGAAGGGCTCAGTCTCCTCTTCAGCAGGATCACTGGGTGGTAATGAAATCACCATTATATTTGATAGACTGGATCCCAAGGAAGCGGGTGGCAGAATTTCAGCTCTTCCCCTGCCCAAGGAGAGATCCAAATCCATACCAATTTGAACAATCAGGAACTTATAAGGTTATATAGCAACTGAAGGAGGAAAACTTCCCATCTCTCTTGAAGAACACAAGAGGAATCAACTGTGTCATTTCTTGTTAGTCACGGAAAATCATCTTGTCTCTGCTCTCAGTACTGGTTATCTATTTTATTTATGAATGTAAATGCTACCTAAGATGGAAAGAATGGCAACTCCTCTGGATGTCCTACAGGAGAACACAGCAGTTAGCACACAATTTGTGGGGAGACGAGACTTGTTAGTGTGTGTGAGACATTCTCAGAACAGACAAACTGATGAAACCCTTAGGGGATTCAGGAAAAAAAAAAAAAAAAAAAAAAAAACACAAAACAACAACAAACAAAACACAACCAACCTAGAAAAAATAAATTATTTCTGGATCTTAGTCATGCTCAGACATAATTTAACTATATCTCCTGCCAAGATTGAGATGTTGCCAAATCTGAACCTATCTGTCTTTCTCACTATTTAACAGTTCCACACACCTCCAAGCTGCTGAGGAAGTCTTTTCAACAAAGTATGTTTTCCTTTTAACAAACAATAAGAATCGCAGAGGACAGAGATATTCCACAGCAGAAGTTGTCTCAAGGAAGCAGGGTTCATAGCAACCATGTATGAAAAAATCCCCTGCTACTACAGTTCAAGAGAGTAGAAGGACTTGAACAGGCAGGCATAAACTCAGGGATAATCCAAGGGTGGAGGTAAAACTTTGCTTCAGCTGTTAGCAGCGAAGATGAGGTAGCTGATAGAAAATGGTGGTTTTGGAGGGACAAGCTACAAGCAAGTGTCCTGGAAGATCAAGCTGATACTGCCCAGGCTCCCTGGAATAATTTCAGATAGAATCATAGAATAGTTAGACTTGGAAGGGACCTTAAAGATCATCCAGTTCCAACCCCACTGCCATGGGCAGGGACACCTCCCACCAGACCAGGTTGCTCCAAGCCCCATCCAGCCTGGCCTTGAACCCCTCCAGGGATGGGCAACATCTTCCAGAGTCTCACCACTGTCCCAGCAAAGAATTTCTTCCTATGAACTAATCTAAATCTCCTCTCTTTCAGTTTAAAACCATTGCCCCTTGTCCTATCACTCCACTTCCTGACAAAGAGTCCCTCTCCAGCTCTCCTGGAGCTCCCTTCAGATACTGGAAGGCTGCAAGACGACAGTAAAGAACCTGATCTCACTTTGAACCAATGGCTCCAGATTCAACATTTTTCAGAAGGTATAAACACAACAGGTAGACTGAGGATATGGACACGGTAGCAATCCCGTGGAGATAATAATACCAGTAATTCACATTTTGCTTTGAGTTTACTCCCTTTTCAAAATTTATTCGAATAAAAGCAAGCCCAAATAATCCAGACATCTGTCAAGACTTCTCAATTGGTTTTCTCTTTGAAGAGAAATTGTCTGCTTTTATGTTCATATGCAGAGTCTTCTGCTACGTAACCTCAGCCCATCAGAGACACTGGCAGTCTCTGAAAAACAACCACGGGGGCAGAAGGCCAGCTTTAATCATCACTGGCTAACACACTGCAACACAGAGAGACTGGGGAGAATAATACTGCGTAGGAAGTCAGAAGTACCATACTCCTTACAATTACCCGTCTTCAAAGGAAAGAAAGGCTTTGGTGGTATAAAAAAAATAAAATATAATAGTGGTGCTGTAGTTGTGCCATGTCTTCTGCATCCTGTGTGAATTAGTTTTATTCAAGTATGAACTGTGTTGGTAGCTTTCTAATTTACATTATGCCTCTGAATGGTTTTCTGTAGCGTCTTTTGAGAAGAACTTGAGGTTTTAGACAAATTAAATATTGTTCTCTCTTTCATGTAGATCATCCGGATCCAGTCAATGACTCAGTTTTTTATAGCCCTTTTAAATTTTCATTTTATTTTTAGAGTGCAGAACTTTTTTTTTATTTGTTGGAGCCTATTCTTCTGGAGAAACATATTGTTTGAGAAATCACAAGTGGCTTCACATAAACACTTGGGAAGGATCAGAGTCTGGAAAAGCTGTAGAGGCCATAGGAAAATCTGAGGCTGGAGCACAGCACTGGAATGCAATGCAATATGTCACAGCAAATATCAGATTATGGGGCCATGACAAAGCAATGCTGCTGCTTTCCCAGGCACAGGGCAAGCATCCACTGCACCTCATGAAATGCAAGCCCTCCTGTGAGGGTTCCAGCTCCAACTTTCAAATTCCCAAACCCTCTGGCTCTAAGGAGAGGGAAAAATTAGCCCAAGCTCTCAAGCCTGACCCCACTGAGGGGTTTTTCACAGAATCATAAAATGGTTTAGGGTTGGAAGGGACCTTAAAGATCATTTGGTTCCAAACCCCCTGCCATGGGCACGGGCATCTCCCACCAGACCAGGTTGCTCCAAGCCCCATCCAGCCTGGCCTTGAACCCCTCCAGGGATGGGTTATCCATAACTTCTCCGGCCAACTCTCATGGACAGCCCTGGACTGTCACTGAGGAAGACAAACACGGTGTTCCCCATTCTTTTGTAACTTTCTGATTCTCCCTACCCAATCACTCTCCATCCACAGCATACAGTGTTCACATCCATTTTCACTTGCTTCTGGAAGGTGCCTTGTTTCCCGCTGCAGAAGCATTTGTCTGTGACAAGGACAGCAGGTACACTGTCACAGGTGAATCGGTAGCTACTTGTATAGGTTCCATAGGATGCTCTCTGTGATCAGGTCTAGTAGGTAGCCTGATTTATGAAAAGAAAAAAAGATAAAACACAACAGAGGCACAGAAAGCTTGCACGTGTGTGATTCAGGCAGCTCAGGTCTGTTCACGTGCTGCTACGCCCTTGTGAACCAGTCCAAGCAATCCCATGCTGCCACCCAGAGCTACCTCAGGTGTCTCTGCACCTGAGGCAATCCCTGCTTTAAACAATCTTCCCAGGAACAATAAGGAGTAACTGAGAGTAACTCATACACTGATCCCCAGAGCAGACCAACCCAGGAGTGTCACAAACCGCTTTACAGAGGAGGAACAAAAACTTAAAAGCCCTGCAGAAGGCTTTGGCAATGGCATTCCCCAATTTTGAGGCTCTGTGGTGGAATCCTCTGCCACCAAGGAGGGACATGAGTCTGCAGGTGGCTTTGGGCAGGGGTGGGTGCCAAAGTGTGGGAGTCAGAGGTTTATGCTGCCAGTCAGGACCTGCTAACATAGGATGTGGTGGATGAGTAGCTCAACACGAGCCAGCACTGTTCACTGGCAGCCCAGAAAGCCAACCCCATCTTGGGCTGCATCAAAAGCAGTGTGACCAGCAGGTCACAGGAGGTGATTCTCCCCCTCTACTCTGTTCTCACAAGACCCCACCTCGATTCCTGTGTCCAGCTCTGGAGTCCTCAGCACAGGAAGGACCTGTTGGAAGGGGTCCAGCAGAGGGCCACAAAGATGATCGGAGGGATGGAGCACTTCTGCTCTGAAGACAGGCTGAGAGAGTTAGGGTTGTTCAGTCTGGAGTAGAGAAGGAGACCTTAGAGCAGCCTTCCAGGATCTGAAGGGAGCTCCAGGAGAGCTGGAGAGGGACTCTTGGTCAAGGAGTGGAGTGACAGGACAAGGGGTAATGGTTTTAAATTGGAAGAGGGGAGATTTAGATTGGACGTTAGGAAGAAATTCTTTGCTGTGAGGGTGGTGAGGCACTGGAAGATGTTGCCCAGAGAAGCTGTGGTTGCCCCATCCCTGGAGCAATGGGAATATGGTGCTCATACATGTCTAAGTAACTCAACAGGCAGGAGTATCTCCCTGAAGCAAGAAACAGGGCTAAAACCCTGCACATTTTATTCTGTCTTACTTGGGTTTACAGGCAGAAGCAGATTGATGTTGTTCTTCTACTGAAGAGTGAAAATCAGCAGCAAAGGCAGCAACAACATTTTCCATCTGCCACATACATGCTCAGCTCACTGCTATGGGATGCCAGACAGTACAATCCCAAGTAACAGCTTGACTGAGCTTTTCACTGCAAACAATACAATGAGCCATGGGCTCAGAAGGCTTTTCTGTAGAGAGGAGAAGAGCACCCCGGCAACTGCTCCACAGGAGGACTCGTTGCACCTTCTTTATCTCACTTCTACACCTGTGAGTTTGTTTCATTAGTTCATTCTCCTCTCTTCAGATACAAGCTACTATGGATTGTTAAGGAATATTGCATAATGTATTTTACTAAGAGGTTACCCACAGATGGAAACCCATACTAGGTGAGGCAACCCTATCTGCCTGCCCCGACAGGTTTGTGAACTGTGAGCAGTTTTACTACGCACTTGGAGTTTTATCTTCTAGTAGCACATAAAAATGCAGAGGATCACTCAACACCTTATTTGGATTGCAAAGTCTTTGGGCAGAGACCATCTCTTGTATAAGCAGAGCCTAACACAACAGGGACCTGGTTTTGTCTCTCTCCTCCAGATACTTCTAAATTTTATCCAAGTCCACAAGACTGAATTACTCCTGAGTCCTTCCACTGCATAAAGTTGAGATAATCCTCTCAGTGGCGCGTCAGTCACTTTACAAAATTAAACCTTTTGCATTTACTGCAAAAAGTATGTGGAAAAAACTACACGCACAAGGAGAAACACACACACAAACATCCAAATGTTTACAGAAATACTTCTCAGCTGCTGCCCGTCTCTGAAGTCCATAGTCATTGACTATTCTGCCACTGGCCAAGCACAGAACCACCAGAGTCAGACCACCAACAGCACTCCAGTTTTACAAGTTTCCACCTCTACATCCAGCCATTTCCAGTAAGACCCAGACCAGATCCCCCCCTCACCTCACCCTTTGGGAAGCACTTCAGTAGCATATCTATTTTGAGCAGACACAGAGCAACGAGGAGCTGAACCAGCTGAGACCCTCCAGGAAACAGACCAGAACAAAGAGTCCCAGCGAGAACAGATACCTCCTCAGCTGCTGAAACAACCTACAGTCCTTCTTGTCCCCAGCACCAAAGGGACACACCTTGGTATGTTCTTGGGTGGCCTCTAATCCTCTTGCTGCAGCAGACAGAAAATTACCTTGGTGACTGTTCCAGCTCTTTCTGAGGCACAGGAAGCAAGTGTTGAGCTCTGAAGGTTCAACTCCTGAGATCAGACCTCAAGTGCAACACCTGATTGCCCCCATCCTGCTTTCTGCAGCCTTGTTGACTACACACAGCTCAGGAGAGCCTGCATCTCATCTACTCAACATATCTACATACTGCTGGCCCCTGGGAGGGGCTGCTCACCTTAATGTAGGGGTGGAGTACTTCACAGAGGGAAGAGACAGATTTTGCTGTCTGTGGCCACATGTGTCTGCACTGTTGTTTGTTTTCTGCCTTTGGAAAGTTCAGCCTTGCATGTGTTCAGCTTTTAGTGCTCCCAGCCAAGCGAATCAAATTGTCATTGAATCCAGTCGTTTCAAATCAGATCAAGTGTTAGTCTTCAAATTAAAATGTTAAATGTAAAAATCAATGGAAGCATTTTACTACTGCCCTCTTGGGATTGTTTTAGAGATGCGGTTACAGATTTCAGCCAGCCATCATTGACAGCAGAGCCCAGGAGTATCTTTCAGGCTCGAGCCATGCCTCCACTTACCTTCTGCACACACACGTGGCCGTTGTTCGTCTGGATGACATGCTCCTCTGCCCAGCACACACAGCATAAATTTGATATTTAACATAAAAAATACCATAAAAAGATATTTAACATTCGTCTACATCCCCATGGCTGTATTTATCTCTACAACTCTCCTCACTCTCTACAGCTCCCTGAAAGGAGGGTGTAGCCAAGGGGTTAGTTTCTTTTCCCAAGTCACAGGTGATGGGACAAGGGAAAATGGCCTCAGGTTGCACCAGGGGAGGTTCAGATTGGATATCAGGAAAAATCTTTACACTGAAAGGGTTATGAAGCATTGGAATGGGCTGCCCAGGGAAGAGGTTGAGGCACCATCCCTGGAAGTATTCAAAAGACGGGTTGACATAGTGGTTACTGACCTGTTTTAGTGATTGTTTTTATCAGAGTTAGGTTGATATTTTGACCAGATGATCTTGAAGGTCCCTTTCAACCTAGATAATTCTGTGATTCTATGGCACCTACATGTTTTCTGCTACTGGGTCAGCAAACAACCCTCACCACCTGGGAAATGTCTGAAAACGAAGTACTTGTTGATTGGTACTGGGCTGTGTGCACCTTACTGGAGACCAAACCATCCCTGAGTCATCGAGCGTAGGCTCATCACTAGGGAAAACCAGGGCAGAAGGACAATGAAGGAAGTTTTGGTTTGGTACAGCTTTAAGCCTGGCTAGATTGAGGTTCTTTTCTGTTGATTTCAGACCTTCAAAAACCTGGGAATTGAGACTGGGCTGGAGTCTGGTCTGGATTTACTGTCATTAGAAGCTTAAGTATGTAAAACTTGCTATAGGATTTTGCTGTTTCAAAACCGTCCTCTGCTGCCACACATAAGATGCAGCTAGATCCATCATTCAGATCATGATTTTGAGCAACTTTCAAGTATTCTTTGTGTCACAAAATACACCCCACAGCCCTGGCACATCTCTTCCATCCTGCAATGCAAAGGGCTGATGCCTGCAAAGGATGCGGGGGCTGAAAACAAATGGTGGATATCACAAAGGGCAAGCACAGAACATCATTATGTCCTACGGCTTGCAGCCAGTGCTCAGCACTGCACAGCAATTCCTCAGCCTGATTTCTGTTAAGTGTTTTCTAGACATGATGGGTGGGAGCAGTAAAATGGAGTTTTGATGACTATCTATTGACAGAGATTCATGTTATGCTTGTAAAGTGGGAATTGTCTAGTAGTCCCTTGAGGGGATTGGAGCAGATATATCTTTCACTTACAAGGTATTCTCTTAGAAAGGTGGTGTAAATGGGCACTGCCCATCATAATTATAAATGTGATATGTCTGCTTGTGATTACTGTGGTGTTTAATAGCTGAAGAGGTGGGGGATTCCAGAAGGGCATATACTCGAAAGCAATAGGTGCTGGTGAACTTTTTCACCTGAACTCAGTGGCCTTTGCAAGGATCTTTCTATCCTTCTAACCATGTTCTTGTCGGTGTTTTGGCACAGCAGAGGATAAAACCAGAACAGAGAGTGCAACAAAGCAATTAACAGCAGGTAAGAACAGGAAAGGAGCAGAAAGGAGTAATTAAATTGCTGAAGGATAGGTTTTCTAAGACCTTTGAAGATGGAGGATATCTTGAAGAAACCTTTACAGGTTTTCTTTCTAGAGAAGGCATTAGAGAAAACATACAAATGACCATAATGGGTCAAACCAAAGATCCGTGTTCCCTGGTATCCCATCCACAGCAGTGCCACAAGCAGGTGCCTGGGATGAGAACAGGAGGCTGGGCATGATACAGCCTCTGAATATTCTACCAGTCTCAACTTACTTCCATCTCAAAGTTCTCCCTACACCATATCCCCCAACACCACATCTAAACGACTCTAAAACACATTCAGGGATGGTGACTTAACCACCTCCCTGGGCAGCCTCTTCCAGTGCATGACTACTTTTGCTGTGAAGAATGTTTTCCTAATGTCCACTCTACCCTGTTGCAGCTTGAAGCCATTCCCTTTTGTTCTATCGCTAACTCCCTGTGAGAAGAGACCAGCACCAACCTCTCCACAATGTCCTATCAAGTAGTTGTAGATAGTGGTGAGGTCTCCCCTCAGTCTCCTCTTCCTCAGACTAAACAATCCCAGCTCCTTCAATGGCTCTTCGTAA
>VXBW01001448.1:98017-112265 GCA_013400375.1 Thinocorus orbignyianus
TACTTGAGGTGTGACCTCACCAGTGCTGAGCTCAGGGGGTCAATCTCCTCCCTACTTCTGCTGGCCACACTATGCCTAATACAAGCCAGGATGACATTTGCTTTCTTGACCACCTGGGCACACTGCTGGCTCATATTCAGCTGCTTGTCCACTAGAACCCCCAGGTCCTTGTCTGTCAGACTTCCAGCCATACTTCCCTAAGCCTGTAGTGATGCATGGGGTTGTTGTGCCCCAAGTGGAGGACCTGGCACTTGGCCTTGTTGAAGCTCATACCGTTAATGTTGGCCCATCGATCCAATCTATCCACGTCTCTCTGTAAAGACTCCCAACCCTCATGCAGATCAATATCCCCTCCCTTCACAGAGATTTTTTTACGCTCCTCTCTGCTGCCACAGCAGGGAACTCTGCAGCTTTATCTGCATCATTTCCCAACCTGGAGGGATCGTTACAGCTCATGGGGGACCTATTTGTCCTGAGCCAACTTCTTCCCAATCAATTTTACTGGCAATATCGGGCCATGCCAGTGTAGCAGAAGAGAAAAAAACTCTTCGCTTTTTTTTTTTTTATTATTTTTTTAAGCATATTGATCCCACCAAATCTAGAGAATTAACCCACAGTACGGATCAATGGCTGAAACTTCCAAATACTCATGCCTCCCCTTGCAAAAGCAAGCAATGGCACAGTTTCTGAGGGAGTGCAATTATATTTACAGCTGAAAAAAGGTCCAGCAAGGAAAGGCCTGGCTACAGTCCAAGCTTAATGGCCTTTATTTAAATATACACACCAGCCCTGGGGCACAGCAACTCCTGTCACAACAGGTTTAACAAAAACACTAGTTTTGGTGGCGCATTTAACCTTTATCTCACATACAGTGAGTTGGTTTTGGGACCTTCACTACAAGAAAGACATTGAGGTGCTGGAGCGGGTCCAGAGAATGGCAACGGAGCTGCTGAGGGGTCTGGAGAATCAGTCTTATGAGGAGAGGCTGAGGGAGCTGGGATTGTTCATCCTGGAGAAAAGGAAGCTGAGGGGAGACCTTCTCGCTCTCTACAGCTCTCTGAAAGGACGGTGTAGCTGGGGGAGGTCAGTCTCTTCTCCCAAGTCTCAGGCAATAGGGCAAGAGGAAATGGCCTGAAGTTGCACCGGGGGAGGTTCAGATTGGATATCAGGAACAATTTTTACACTGAAAGGGTCATTAATCGTTGGAATGGGCTGCCCAGGGAAGAGGCTGAGGCTCCTTCTCTGGAGATATTCAAAAGACAGGTTGACGTGACACTCAGTGATGTGGTTTAGTGATGGTTTTTATCAGAGTTAGGCTGATGCTTGGACTAGATGATCTTAGAGGCCCCTTCCAACACAGACAATTCTATGATTCTATGACACATGTGAAGAAGAGAAGCCGAGTGAACGACTTGGCTGGGGGAAACCAGGTGGATCTGCTCTTCGTGATCCTGTGATTTTTTTTCTTACTGGTTACTTACATAGTTTTCTTACCAGTTTTCTTACTGGTTGCTTACACAGTGCTCAGAGTCATCGGTTAGTGATGGTTTTTTATCAAGGTTAGGTTGATGGTTGGACTAGATGATCTTGAAGGTCCCTTTCAGCCTAGATAGTTCTATGATTCTGATTTACTATCAGAACAAACATGAGTAGAGCAGTTCACCCAAACCATCACCACCCTGCAGGAAAGCAAGTTAGCAGAAACAAAGATGACTTTTTTTTCTTTTCAATATGAATGTCAGCTTAGACTTTGTCACAAACAAATACGTGGGTGGGGAGAGATTTGCCCCTGAAGGAAGGAGAGCAGCAAACAGGACCGTTGACCTGAAGTAGGTGTGAAATTTTAAATTTAAGCTGGATACACAAAATCATCCTTGGACACCAAAAGGCAGAAGAAGTACTTATTTCCAGCCCCTCGGGTCCCTGCATGCCCTGGATGGGGGCTGCTCCAGCCAGCTGTAAGTTCTTAAAAGATGGGATGCTGATGGCTCAGACCCAGGCAGCTCCTGCTGCAGCACCTCATGGACTCCCTGCACCCGCGTTTGGATCAGATAGTGATGCTGGACTTAAAGTAATCCAAATTATCTACTTCCATCTCATTAGTACTTAAATGGTTGGTCATTATTCTAGCTGAAAAATGCCCAGCCACAGCACTGTAAATCTTTGGAAATGTGGACATGAAAGTCTAGGGTTTTTTGCTTCCCTTGGCTTTCCTTCTTTCTTATATTATTACTCAAGGTCAGCATTACTCTTATATAAACTCTCATATTATTACTACTCAAGATCAAGATTTTTGGCTAAAAAAAGAGAGTAGTTTTCTGCATGAGTCTGCAAAATTGATCCCCTGTGTCTGTACTGGCAGATCCACCCCTCAGTCAGACTTCATGAGCCCTAATGCTGGAAGGGCACTCACCTAAATTAGATCTCCCATCGCAGCAGAGAGCACCGATAGCAGGGGCTTATCAGCGCCGACTGCGCCCTGGCAATCAGCCGGGCACTCCTTATCTTGCCCCAAGACTGAATTTATGGCTTTTTATTTTTATTTTTTTTTTATTCTAAGGCTCAACTGTAAAGACGCATGGATTTCTTTGTCGAGTCAGCTCCAGAATAATGCTAAACCTCCGGCATTCATTCTCAAGCAAATTTGAAAGGTTTGATTCAGTGAAGCCGCTTTACAGAGCTCATTCTTTATTACGCTCCTTACCTTGACTTCTTCCTTTTGCCAACCGCTTCAAAGCCAGGGAAAATAAAACAGCCACTAACCTAATCCATTCCGTACGCTGAATTATTTTGCAAGCTCAGCCATCGCTGTATTGCCTGTGGGAACTTGCTTCTTAAATAAATCTCTTCTTCTAAAGAAACTATTACCGGATTTGCATTTCTTTTTCCAGAAATATAGAGGGAGCTGTGACTAAGGAGAAAAAAAAAAGTAATAAAGGAAACATTTCTGCTCCATTAACAGCCTGCCTGGGTTGCACAGCTGAAATTTGTGTCATTCCCACAAAATTTGTGCCTTGTCACGGTGCTACTGGGCACCTTAGCTGACCTGAACACCCATCCCTGCAGCATCAGTGCCAGGAGATGCTCTCCCAGGCAGTTACAGCTGAGCTTGTTTGAGGGTGCCCACACAGCCCTGGTGGCTGGTGGCCTTTCCCCAGTGGCCCAGCTGTGCCACCCAAACCCAATGGCACATGCTGAGTTGGCAAATTCTCAGATGCCTTTACTATCATCTGTCCGGCCACAACAATATGAGCACATAGATTTGGGGTAGAAGGGGTGTTTCTTTGACTTTGCATTGCTGGAACTGACAGAACAAGAGAGAACAGGCACAAACTTGAACGTGGGAAGTTCCATCTAAACACGAGGAGGAACTTCTTTCCTGTAAGGGTGGCAGAGCTCTGGAAGAGGCTGCCCAGAGAGGTTGTGGAGTCTCCATCTCTGGAGACATTCCAAACCCACCTGGACATGTTCCTGTGACACCTGCTCTGGGTGGACCTGCTTTGGCAGGGGGGTTGGACTGGGTGATCTCCAGAGGTCCCTTTCAATTCTGTGATTCTATGAATTGTGAGCATTTACCTCCTCAAGCACAAATAGAGAATTAATCCCCAAACCCACTTCTAACCATCTCCTTGGGTTGAAGAGGTGGAACACCAGACGTTACTGAGCCCCTAATGTGGGAAAATGCTTTCATTTAGCTTCATGTCCTGCTGAATGAAGGCCCTGTCAAGGCACAGAATAAACATATGCTTGAATGTTTTGGTACAAAGGTGAGGATTACTGAAAGAGAGCATCTGAGATGGCAACCAGAGAGGTGTTGCAGTGACTGCTCTATGTTGCCACCTAGGAATCTGCTTTCAAACAGCAAACCCAGCCTTCAAAGTTTGCCAATTTACATGCCAGCATGTAGGATCTATGCCATGCACCAAGGGGAGCCCCACCAAGAAATAATCTCCGCTTTCAACCCATGCTTTAAATGCAGGGTTGTGGTGAAGCCTCCTTGGCTCTGAAGGCCTTACTCACTGTGCTTGCTCATGATGAGTATAAATCACTATAAATCAGTAACGGAGCTCAGTCACAGAACAGCGTGTCCTTGGCTTTATCCAGGAGAGTGGGATCTGGTGCTTTTTGTCTGCTGGCTGCCACTTTGATTTCCCTGATGAGGGCTCACAGGGTGCGTGCCAGGCCATGGACCACGCTGTGTCCTACCTGAGCAGCCACAGGGGGACAGGCAGAGGTGAAGCTGGCAGAGAGAGAATAATTATTAAAAAAAAAAAAAAAAAAAAAAAAGAATGGTGCCAAATCAATAACGAAGCTCAGTCAAGAGCAAAATTTGCAATTTGCATGTTTTGAGGAAAGACACTGGAGCGGATAAAGCTGGGGAAAGTTTAAAGCTCAGGCAGCAAATAACTCAGACTCCTCACAGAATCACAGAGTCGTCAGGGTTGGAAAGGACCTCTGAGATCATCAAGTCCAACCATTCACACATAAAAAGCCCCGATAATCTCAGCCACTAGAGCATGCCCTGAAGTGCCACATCTACACGTTTCTTAAATACCTCCAGGGATGGTGACTCCACCACCTCCCTGGGCAGGCTATCCCAGTGCCTGACCACACTCTCAGTAAAGTCATTCTTCCTAATATTGAATCTAAACCTCCCCTGCTGCATCTTCAGACCATTTCCTCTGTTCCTGTCGTTATTCCCCTGGGAAAAGAGGCCAGCACCCACCTCTCTACATCCTCCTTTCAGGCAGTTGTAGAGGGCAATGAGGTCTCCCCTCGGCTCCTCTTCTCTAAACTAAACACGCCCATTTCCCTCAGCCTCTCCTCATAGGACTTGTTCTCTAGACCCATCTTCCTGTGAAAGCTTCTGTCAAGAAGTCAATTCTTAAAGGAAAATACGATAAACCAGAGGGGAAAATAATTCATGTGACACACGCACATGAAACGAAGACTGCTCTTTGGTACCTAGTTATTGCTTAATATCTTTGCTGAACTGCAGTGTTGAATACTTGGAGCAGCTTATTCCACAAAAGACCTTCGTGGGTATATAAGTATACTTAATCATTGTTAATTAGATCCTCCAAGCAGAAAAAAGACACTGTGTTGTTTGTGTTGGGTGACAGAGCTGTGATTAGACCAGGTTTCATCAAGTCATTGCAACAATCAAGTGGTTCAAAAGAGTTCGGCACCCAGAAGGTGCCCCAGGACATGACCAGATATTACAGATCATTCTGCTCATGCTTAACTGTTATTAATGAAAACACAAAACATTGAGCAATTTTGATAGTCCAGCCTTCTCTCATTAATCCTTGAAACGTGCTGCTGGCTTGGCAGTGGCGTTTCTTCGGAGAGGAGCTCTTCACGGAGATCTGCACCCCAACTTTCCTAAGCTAAGCAATTTCTTCCATGATGCCAGGCAAATGCATCCCAGTCTAGTTTGGTTTTGAAAATATTGTGAATCTCAGAGCCAAAATTGTGTGATCGTGCATTGTCCATTGCAGTGTGCTGTGTGCTCCTCAGCCTTCTGGTGTTCAATGAATATTCAGACCCAGTGGCCTGTCAGCCACGATGCTTGAGGAATCACAATTTATACTTTTTTTCCTATAAAATTGTGATAAGGACATATTTAGCCACTTTTTATATGTTTGTAATAATGCACACCATTCATTACCTTTTCTGTGCCGCTCAATGTTCACTCACTCAAGAAGGCACATTGACAGAAGGAACCTCTCTTCCCTTTAGAGCATGGATGGTGTGATAATCAGAAGGGAAAATCCATATTTTACATTTTAACCAAGGGTTTGGAATTGAACAGATAATAAGGATGTGTTTGCAGAGATGCTTTGAAGGCTGAAAATTCACTTGAGAATCAAGCCAACTCAAGGTGCAAGGAGTTAACGGTGATATGGGCAGCAGCCTGTAGCTGTTTTTATTTATTGATGATACTCAATATTTGCAGCAGGTGGTAAACCTGACCGGTTTACTGTCATGACCAGTTGCAGCTCACTATTATCTCTATTTTGACCCCCTCCCATGTCAGGTAAGAAACAGTCTGTGACGTTAGCACTTACCGCTCTTTTTCAGAGAAACCCTGAATTCTGTTAAAGAATTCTTACCTGAATTGTTGACTGTCTTGCCATGTCAGGAAGAAAATCAATAATGCCTAATAAAAAAAATGGTGCAATTTTGAGAACAGAAGTGAGATTGCTTTTGTTTGATGAGAGGCAAACCGATTAACAAAATTAATGTGTCCAGAACAGAATTTCTTACTCCTGTCCAGTAAGAAAAAAATCAGAGGACCATGGAGAGCAGATCCACCTGGTTCCCTCCAGCCAGGTCGTTCACTCAAACTTTCTCCTTCGTGTGTATCATAGAATCATAGAATTGTCTGTGTTGGAAGGGACCTCTAAGATCATCTAGTCCAAGCATCAGCCTAACTCTGATAAAAACCATCACTAAACCATGTCACTGAGCACTATATCAATTCATCTTTTAAATACCTCCAGGGATGGTGCCTCAACCACTTCCCTGGCAGCCCATTCCAATGATTAATAACACTTTCTGTGTAAATGCTTTCCCTGATATCCAGTCTGAACCTCCCCTGGTGCAACTTGAGGCCATTTCCCCTTGTCCCATCACTTGTGACTTGGGAGAAGAGGCTGACCCCTGCCACTCTACGCCCTCCTTCCAGGGATTTGTAGAGGGGGGGAAGGTCTCCCCTCAACCTCCTTTTCTCCAGGCTGAACACCCCCAGCTCCCTCAGCCGCTCCTCACAAATTCAGGTGCATTCACTGCACCTTCACATGGTTTAGCCCTGGGTTTCTGATGCTGATGCTATTTTTTTCCATGCAAGATCCGTGACAAACTGGGAGAAGGGTACAAACATTTCTGCAAAGTTTCTCCATCCACCTGAATTGGTAGATCTAATTTTCCTCATCCATCCTAACCCAAACCCCACATACCTCTTTGAGGAGTGCTTTCATGCTCTCTGCCTGGGCTTTCAGCTCAGGCACAGTCTCTCTCTCCTGTTCAAAGGCAGGGTACTGGTGTGCAGCCCTGGCCCAGTTCCACAGGATACTGGTGCGCAGCCCTGGCCCGGCTCCACAAGGAGCTGGGAGGCAGCCACGGCTGAGCTATATCGGGAGCTGGTGCGCAGAAACATGCACAAAGGTAGCAAGAAGCAATCTGGACACACACCATCCTGCTGCTCCATCCCTGCCCTGCCTTTCTAGAAAAAAGAAATAAAAATGAAAATAATAGTAATACAGCAGATGCCACTGGCAGAGGACACTGGCAACAAGATTTGGGAAATACAGCAGGAACAAGAGAAGGGAAAAGGAGGACAGGAGAGAGGTTGGAGTGAAAAGCTTCCTGACGACCTCCAACAAGCTACTGAAGCATGAATGTAGCTGCTAATTGAGACTCAGGGTTGGTTGCCTCCACTGAACTTGGAGGGTTTGGGTTAAAAAAACACAGAAGCAACCTCAAAGCCGCACCTGAAATCATCCAGGGCACAGGCAGAGAGGGCAAGGAGATGGGAATCCATGGTGTTAAACCTTGCCCAGGACAAGCGACAAGATGTCCAAATGTTAATTTAGAGACCAGAGCTGAAGGGTTGGCACCTTTCTGCCTGTTGAAGCCTTTGCCTGCAGCAAATAGACGTAATCCAATTACAGAAGGCTGTTAAGCACCGGCAATAAACTATCCCTGGACATACACAGGGCCGTGGAGTGTTGCTTAATAAAGTGTAAAATTTTTCTCACTTTCACCTCTTTGGGATTTTTTTGTAGGTTGCTGTTCATCTTCCCTTCTGGAAGTGATGGTAAATGCATGATCAGTCTGTCAGTGATGCTTGCTGATTTTTTTTCCTTATCCTGAGAAATTTTAACTGTCCTTCCCTCCAAATACCCTGGACTCCCTTGAGTTTTTTGGAGAAAAGAATGCGTTTCAGAAAAAACAGCCAGTCTGGCTTTCACTCTCCCATTGTGTGTGTATCTGTGTGCGTGTGAATGTAGGAGCGTGCCTGCATGAGCAGCGCTGGAGCAGGTGCGACTCGAGGGTGCGTTGTCACTGAAATTAATGTTTATTCTCAAAGCAATCATTGTGCCGCAGGTTCATTCATTATCCTGGAACGAAGGATGGTTTCTTTCCCGAAACCATCCTGCAGGCACATCTCTCTGGAGCTCTGAGATGAATTTTCGCAATAATCACCAGCCCCGGACTCTGGCACAACCCGGTTCCAGCCATGGGCACGTCACAAAGATGATCAGAAGGATGGAGCACCTCTCCTATGAGGACAGGCTGAGAGAGCTGGGGCTGTTCAGCCTGGAGAAGAGAAGGCTCCGGGGAGACCTTAGAGCAGCCTTCCAGGATCTGAAGGGAGCTCCAGGAGAGCTGGAGAGGGACTCTTGGTCAGGGAGTGGAATGACAGGATAAGGGGGAATGGTTTTAAACTGGAAGAGGGGAGATTAAGATGAGATCTTAGAAAGAAATTCTTTGCTGTGAGGGTGGTGAGGCACTGGAAGAGGTTGCCCAGAGAAGCTGTGGCTGCCCCATCCCTGGTGGGGTTCAAGGCCAGGCTGGATGGGGCTTGGAGCAACCTGGTCTGGTGGGAGGTGTCCCTGCCCATGGCAGGGGGGTTGGAACTCAATGATCTTGAAGGTCCCTTCCAACTCTAAACATTCTATGATTCTATGAAGTTACAGCAGTCACACTAGCAATGCTGAATCAGATTTGAATAACCAAAGAAATCACTGCTGAGAACCACAGACACCTCGAGCTGTACCGAGGATGCAGCCACTTCAGGTTCTTGTGTTCCTTCATCTCTCCTCTGTCCCTCTGCCCGTGACAGTATTTATAGTGCGCTGTCACATGCTGAGGAAACTTAGAGAGTCTAAAGGCACAAGAATAACTACAAATGAACCAAAAATGAGCCCCCCGGAGCAGCAACAATAAGAAATCCAGGCGGCTTTTGGAAAGCAGTGCATTTATTCCCACATCTCATTCCGCAGTCTTCCGCCAGTGCTATTAAAATACCTCAGCACGAGGCAGTAGTTTTATTTTATTGTGCAACAGTCTCTTTTACTGGAAAAAGTGGTTTGCGTTTGCCAAATTCCCCTTTTAATTTCGGGAATTTTTACAGGTATAAACGGAACACGATCATCATCACGTTTCAACTTGACATGCAAACGTACAACACCGTAACAGCAGCTTTTTTCTAACAGTCAAAACTGTTGGGATTCCCGCAAGTTTCTACTAGAAATTCAACAACAGTGAAGCGGCAAAACACGGAACTCCCCCAGGAAAAAAAATAAAAGTCCTATGATAAGACAGGGAGAGGGGGTGAAGAGCTTTCTATGACATGTGCCAAGCAGGGAGAGAACGCTACGGGACCCAAGACTGGCACCCGGGTGCTAAAAAGATCCAGGTTTCTCGGGGATAGAGGACAGACCAGAAATGTGGGATTCTCTTCATCCATCTGTACCATTACAAGGCGGCTCAATATCGAAGTCCCACAGCAACCAGAAGTCATAGGCACAAACTTCTTCAGGATGAGGTTGAAAAATTAACAAAAATCCTATGATATTAGCCTATAAATAAAAATAGTGAGCTTTTTTTTGCCTTTTTTTCTTTTTTTTTTGCAAAAGATGCTGTAGGGAGCTCGAGCAGAAAGTAAACATGGTATTTCGGTGTTGTAGCCAAAATCTCTGGATACTCACAAGCTCTACACGAGGTGTGATGTACAGAGCTCCAGGCCCCGTCCCCCAGCTCAGCAGCTCCAGGTTTTTAGCCTGAATATCTTTAGAGCCATCTGTTCCAAAATTCACGGGTGACACCGGGTCACCCGATTCCTGCACTCACCCGAAAAAAACCACACGCTGTGGCACCCGATGCCTCCCTCTGCCTGTGTTTTATCGACAAGAACCTAAAACTCCCCCAGAGATGAGTTTTTGTAAATATTCCCTGCTGGGTAAATTGCTCATTTTGGATTTCAGCGCTGAACGTGCTGTGAGGCTGATGCCTCCTGCTTGGCTTGAGAAGGCATCGGGGTAGGCACTGCTTGATTAGGGCTGCGGGGGTAAGTGATTTTCAGTTCAGTGGCTTAATAAATAATAATAATCATCATAATAACAAACAACAACAACAAACTTGGTTCATTTTTTTTCTCAGCAGATGATAATAGCTTGTTTCAGCCTGTGGTCAAGATGGCCCGATGGTTTGGGGCACCCTTTTGGCATGAGGAAGACTCCCACTTAAATTCTTCTCTGTCTGGTTCTGAGCAAAGGTTTAACTCAAGGATCCCTGCCTCCTGGAAAGGTATCCCCAGGCTAAGAAGTAGGCAAACGCTTGTTTTCCCCAGTCTTTCCCATTAAACATACCTGGTACAAAATATCATCCTATAGAAAGGACATGGACCTGTTGGAACAGGTTCAGCGCAGGGCCACAAAGATGATCAGAGGGATGAAGCACCTCTCCTATGAGGACAGGCTGAGAGGGCTGGGGCTGTTCAGCGTGGAGAAGATAAGGCTCTGGGGAGACCTGATAGCAGCCTTCCAGGATCTGAAGGGAGCTCCAGGAGAGCTGGAGAAGGACTCTTTGTCAGGGAGTGGAGTGACAGGACAAGGGGCAATGGTTTTAAATTGGAAAAGGGGAGATTTAGATTAGGTATTAGGAAGAAATTCTCTGCTGTGAGGGTGGTGAGGCACTGGAACAGGTTGCCCAGAGAAGCTGTGGCTGCCCCATCCCCGGAGGGGTTCAAGGCCAGGCTGGATGGGGCTTGGAGCACCCTGGTCTGGTGGGAGGTGTCCCTGCCCATGGCAGGGGGGTTGGAACTTGATGATCTTTAAGGTCCCTTCCAACTCTGACCATTCTGTGATTCTATGATTTTCAGCAGAGGCCCCGCTGGAGCATCTGTTTCCCATGGGAGGACTGGAATGGGCAGGGGGAGAGGCAGCTCTGCCCTTCACAGCCCATGGTGGGGACAATCTGAGGACGGGGGAGCAGCTTCCACCAAAGCCACCAATGTCTTGGTGCCTGCAAACACTTGGCCTTGGGATCTGCCTGATTGCAGCCCAGCTCCCTGTCTGCTCTTCCTTCCACTGCTCACCTCAGCGCGGGGACAAGCCAGGGCTGAGACACACAAATCCGTGTCCCCAACATGTGGCCGGGATATAGCAAAGCCATCCTGCAAAAGCAGAGCTGGGAACCCTGGAGAGATGGTGTCCCCAGTTCAGCTATCAGCCGTACTTCTGGGAGAGGGAGCTGGAGAGGACACCGAGGTTCCAGTCCAGCCTCCGATTCACCCAACTTTAGGGTGCAAGAAGGGGATAGCACAAGGCACACACTTTCTCCCTAATTACTTTTTTTTAACCCTCTCAAATCTAATTAACACATACCCACACTTCCAAACTCTTTTATTTGGGTCAAGCTACTACTCCCAATGCTACATGCAGTTAAAGCTCATAGAAAAACACCCTCCTTTGGCCAACCAGAGTTTCAGATCTGGTTCTCCTCTCGTTTTCACCACTGCCTGGCAGAAGTATTTCTACTGAAGACACAACCCAACCAATGCAAACCAGGTCCAAGGTCCAGCCTGGCCACAAAATCATGGAGAGCCTAAATTTTTCAGTTAAGAGAGCTGTTTTACCACAATATCAGTGAAGTGGCACAGCCTCCAGCTCTGTTGCAGTTGTGGTGATGCGGAAGAGCACACAGGAGTACAATTAACAGGAGCTTATACATCGTAGGAATATTTTTATATAGAGAACCTATAACTGGATGGATACAGACACGGAAGCACATCGACAAAGCCTCCCAACGGTGTTAAAACTCACCAGGCTCCAGCCACAAGCTAAGCTGCAGGCCACCGCCGTGTCACTGGAACCCAACGGCACTGGGCAAGCACCCCGTGACTTCCTTGTGACCCAACTCTCTCTGTGTCCACAGCAGAGGACTCGGCACCTTTAGCTGTGGTGGGTCTAAACTGATGGGCTGAAAGCAAGCTGAAAGCAAGCCCGAAGCATGAGCAAACTCTGACCTGTTTGCTTTTTGACAATGAGGTAAAGTCATCCTACGTGGTTTGGATTTGTCAGCATCGATGTGGAAATGTATGCTCTGCCTTTCCCCCCTCTCTACAGAGAACCAGGTGTCTGTCCTCAAGCAATCGGTCTTCAAACCTGCTTTTTAAGGGTTTGGGAGCTCTTCATTTTCTATCAAATAATCCTTCTTCATATAATTAGCACCCCTCACCAACCTCCATACTCCAAGATAGGCATCCTTCAGCCAGCTCTTGTTCACTTCTTGTGCGCTGGGGACTTTCCCCTGGACCGCCAACCCCTTGGCAGGTTTCTCAGGGCTGTCCTTCTCTTCTTCTCTGCTCTGGCTGTCCCCTGGGGCTGATCCTTCCACTGCTGCTTCCTCAGCCCCCTTCTCCTGGGAAATGGCCTCCATCGTAAACAGTGCTTGGTCCCCGACCTGTCCTTTCCTCTCCTCTTCTCCAGCTTCTTTCTCCAGGTCCTCGTAATTGCTCTGCCGCCTGGTCTCGACATACTTGGCCACGCAGTAGATGACAGACCCCAAGGTGTTGACCACAACACCGGCTATAAACAACTTTGTGGGCTCCACATCGTTGAATGCCACCATGCCCACCGTGATGGTGGCTATGCTCTTCACCACCCCGACGAAGCTGGTGGTCACAGCCGAGTTGATGTAAGTGCAGTGAAGGGTGGTAAAGTTCATGGCGCAGCTGATGAGGACGCAAGCGATGAAGATGCACACCATGGCAGGGTCCTTCCAGCCCGGGAAGGACCAGACGTTGATGGAATCCATGCTGGCAAAGGAGCAGATGATGAGAAAAGGGGTGGCTGACACGGCGATGGCGTACTGGGCTGTCAGGGGTCCGTATTCACTGTCTACACTGGTTTTCTGAATGAGCACCAGGTAGGCAGCGTGTATCAACACGGCCAGCACTCCTGTCACATAGCCCATGGCATCCCCAGTCAGGTCACCAGCTCCTGTTGGGAGAATCACAGAAGGAAACAAGCATGGGTTTTGGGTTTTTTGCATGTGAGACAGAAAGAGAGAACCGTTTTGGGGCTGGGGGGATATTTAGGAAATAGGCATCAGTGCCCTTTCCATAACTCCTAGGATATGTCATGTTTATGCCAAGGTGGGACACATCTCTCAACAAATATAGATAGATAGATAGATAGATAGATAGATAGATAGATAGATAGATAGATAGATAGATAGATAGATAGATAGATAGATAGATAGATAGATAGATAGATAGATATTAAAAGAATATTCTTTTTCATGCTACAAGGCTATCAAATATCTTTTACTCTCCCACATAAATCCTACAGCCAAAATCAGCCTGTGTTCTCCATGTCTGGCTTCTTTGCAGCCTAAGCTACTCACCATGTGCCTGAGCTCCATCCCCTGCGGCAGCCCCCAACTCAGGAGCTCCCACCCTACCTACACCTCGGCTGGAAACCAACTGATGTAGGACCTCTGGTCCTGGAGGGGTTGCAGTTGGTGCCAAAGTTTGCACCTACTCCTGTAAGACAGCACTCACCCCAGCAGGGCTGCAGTTGCCCCCATGGGCTTGCAGATGCCCCCAGAAGACAACATCTACCCTTGTAAGGATGCACCCACCTCCTGTAAGACCCCACCTCCCGCTATAGGGTTGCCCCTTCCCTTGTAGGGTTCTGATAAGGTTGCACCAACTCCCATACGGCTGCAGTTGCTCCTGTAGTTTTGGACAGAGCCTTATAGGCTGCACAGAGCCCCACAGAGCTGTATCGACCCCTATAGACTGGTAATGAGTCCTATAGAGCTGCACCGACTCCCATAGACCTGTACTGAGCCCTGTAGAGCTGCACCGAGCCCCATAGAGTTGCACCGAGCCCCACAGAGCTGCACCGATCCCTATAGACCTGCAATGAGCCCTATAGAGCTGCACCGAGCCCCATAGAGCCGCACCAAATCCTATAGAGATACTCCGAGCCCCACGGAGCTGCATCGACCCCTATAGACCTGTACCGACCCCCAAAGACCTGCACCGAGCCCTACAGAACTGCACCGACCCCTATAGACCTGCACCGACCCCTATAGACCCGCACAGCCTCCCCTACCCGGAAGGATGCCCCGCATCTCCTTAAGGTCGCACGGAGCCCCGCAAGATCATAGGGCTGGAGGGGGGGGTGGGGGGCTGCATCCGCCCCGCAACCTCCCACCCCCCCCCCCA
>VXBW01001448.1:114148-129590 GCA_013400375.1 Thinocorus orbignyianus
GTCCCCATCCCCACGCCTTCTGTGCCCTCCCTGCCCCCGGTGTGTCCCCTCGCACTCCCCAGTGCATCCCGGCCGCCTTCGGAGACAAAAACCCCACGTCTCCCGGACCCCACATCTCCCTTAGGAAATCCCACGTCTCCTGGAGCTGGGAGGTGGGTGCAAGCCTCCCCCTTCCCACCTCGGAACTGCTCTTCTCTCCCCAAAAGCATACGGCTTCCCAAGGAAAAGCATCCAGCGGCAATCCCACCTGCAGCCCCCCCACTTCTTCCCAGAGGGGTTCCCGGCATTCCCCTGCTGCCCCCCTGCTCGCCAAAGGGAGCCCTTTCTTGGGAGATGGGAGAGCCCTTTCTTGGGAGATCTCCCTTGAGATGGGAGAAAACGGGGAGAACCCGCTTGTAGCAGGACATGGGGGCTTTCCTTGGAAAGTCTCTAAAAATTGGTAACTGCAGAGTCTTCAGAAGTGAATTTTTAGAGCCTGGTAAAGTTTGAATGAGTTCACATCCCTTCTCTCCACCTGCCAGATGAAGGTTTTAGCAGGAGACTGCAGAAGACTCCTGCAGGGACAGGCAGCATAAGGGAAGGAAAAACTGCTTTTTTTTTCAGAGCCTGATAATCATGAGGCTTCTTTTAACATTGTACATGTCAGATCTCTCTCGTTAGCAGACCACCTTTCACTCATCAATATGAGATTAGCAAAGTTATGCTTTACAGCAGATGAAACCAGCCTCCCCCTTCTCCGCAGGGATGGAGAAAGAACAAGGGATGGAGAAAGAAAGAAAACAGCACACCCGACACCCAAAGACTTTCCATAAAAAGAGTGGATCTGATCCTGACAAGGAGCATCCAAAGTTCTAAATTCCCTGGGCTCCCCAGTTCAAGAGAGTCTGGGAACTCCTGGAGAGAGTCCAGCGCAGGGCAACAAAGATGCTGGAGGGATTGGAGCATCTCCCTGAGGAGGAAAGGCTGAGAGAGCTGGGACTCTTCAGCCTGGAGAAGAGAAGGCTGAGAGGAGACCTTCTTCACACTCACAAGTATCTGAAGGGTGGGTTGAAGGAGGATGGAGCTGGGCTTTTCTCAGTGGTTCCCAGTGACAGGACGAGGGGCAACGGACACAAGCTGGAACACGGGAAGCTCCATTCAAATATGAGAAAGAACTTCTTTGGGGTGAGGGTGTCAGAGCCCTGGCAGAGGCTGCCCAGGGAGGGTGTGGAGTCCCCTTCTCTGGAGACCTTCAAGCCCCACCTGGATGCAGCCCTGAGTGATGTGCTCTGGGCAGCCCTGCTTTGGCAGGGGAGTTGGGCTGGATGATCTCTAGAGACCCTTTCCAACTCTGACAATTCCATGATTCCGTGATACTATGAGAGAAATACTATTCCTTAAGCAAAACCTAAAGGAACTTCTTTCTTTTTCTAGCCGTTGGAGTAAACTTTGATGGAAATGGAAGTGACGTTTGGAAGTGGATCCTGCAGCCTGCTTCCAGAAGCTGGGAGCTGGGTCCACCCTGCACGTCAGTGCCATGGGCCGTGCCAGCAGCTGCTGTCGGCTCTGCCGTGATCCACGCAGGCAGAACAGTGTTTCCCTTTACTTTTTGACATGTATTCCTGGATAAAGGCTGTTTCTCACCAGAGGCTGTCTCTACCTTGCCTGCCTTTTATTTTTCAGTCTTCAATTTATGCTTTTTTTTTTTTTTTATCAGGCTGCTGTCCTCACTCCCTGTTTCTTGCCTGGCATTTTCTCACCTTCCTCCTGTTTCCCATTCCCATCACAGAGCCTGACAGTAACTCAAGAACAAGACTGACTTCGAGAAGACCACTGCAACACTCCCTGGATCCAAAACTGCAGCCTCTCTTTCCCTCCTTTATCTCTTTCCTTCTTCTTCACAGAATTTACGGAGAGATTCTCCTCATACCTGTTTTAATTGACTTTTTCCTTTGTAAGTGTTCCCTAATTATTTTCCATGAGAGTTTATTTTCCATTTTCTTCTCTGTTTTTTACCAAGGCAGTTGCAGTTTCATCTTCTTTTTAAAGATCTTTAGTTTTAGTAATATTTGAGTACGTTTGAGAGCCACCAAGCTGGTGAGGGGTCTATAGAACAAGTCCTATGAGGAGAGGCTGAGGGAACTGGGTGTGTTTAGTTTGGAGGAGGCTGAGGGGAGACCTCATTGCCCTCTACAACTGCCTGAAAGGAGGTTGTAGAGAGGTGGGTGTCGGCCTCTTCTCCCAAGGGAATAATGACAGGAGCAGAGGAAATGGTCTGGAGTTGTGGCAGGGGAGGTTTAGATTCGATATTAGGAAGAATTACTTCATGGAGAGGGTGGTCAGGCACTGGAACAGCCTGCCCAGGGAGGTGGTGGAGTCCCCATCCCTAAAGGTATCTAAGACGTGTAGATGTGGCACTTCAGGGCATGCTCTAGTGGCCGAGATTGCAGAGGTTTTGTGTGTGTGCAATGGTGGACTTGATGATCTGAGAGGTCCTTTCCAACCATGACAATTCCATGATTCTATTGGTTAGAAACTCCACTGATTGAAATATTAAAACACTGGAGGGGAGAAAAACTCAACCCAGGACTGTGTGTGTGTGTCTCCTTTTAAAAGGTGAAAGCAATATCTGTCTGAATTTCTCAGGTCACCTCAGTCACAGAAGCCATTTATGCAACTGGGATACTTGGAAGTTTGATCTAATCCAGGGTGGGCAGAAAGCATGCACCGAACCCCAGAAGCTTTCAGGCAAAATGACATGTCAGTTGTGGTCACCTCCATGGAGTCATGGAGGGCTCCACCTTGGGGGCCTTCACCCACTTCAGCATGAAATGTAAACTCACAGTTAAATGGTCTGAAATATTAAGGCATTTAAAGGTTAAAATTTTAATTTAAACGTACTGGAGACCAAGTTTGGCTCCAAAACCCACTGAAGGACTGTGTCCAAGTATCTACACCAGCTTCCCCTTGGACTCCTCCCAAGCCCACACAGCACAATTTAAAGGACTGTGCGGATCTCTGTGACAGCGTCTGCACATGGAGGGGGGAAAAAAAAGAAGGCCTTCTGCCAAATTAGTGCAGATGGGGGGAAATGTCTAATCGTGCTTTCTGGAAATACTGTAGTAATTGGGTCTCCACTTAGGTGTAACCACGGGAAGAAACGATGTTGTCCCCTCACCAGTCAAATTGTCACTAGAGAAGAGTCCCTGACATTGCAGAGGATCAGGACACAAGGCCGCGCTGGGGGCTAAAATACTCTCCTGACCAAAACAAAAGAACAAGTGAATCAAAAGGATAAAAATTTGGATAGGATAGACTATTTCAGTTGGTAAGGACCTCCAACGATCATCTAGTCCAACTGCCTGACCACTGCAGGGCTGGCCAAAAGTTGAAGCATGTTATGAAAGGCCTTCCCCAAATGTCTCTTAAGGACTGACTGGCTTGGGGCATTGACCACCTCTCTAGGAAGACTGGACCAGTCTTGGACCACCCTCTCAGCAAAGAAGTGCTTCCTAAAGCCCACTCTACATCTCCCCTGACACAGCTCTGAACCACTCCCACGTGTCCTTCTCCCTGGGATCCAGTGATAGAGATCAGCACCTCCTTCTCCACTTCTCCTCAAGGAAGCTGTAGAGAGCAATGAGGCTACCCCTCAGCCTCCTTCTCTCCAAACTAGACAAGACCTAAGCCCTCAGATGCTCCTCACAGGACATTCCTTCCAGCCCTCCCACCAGCTCCATCGCTCCTCCCTGCCATGGGCAGGGACACCTCCCACCACACCAGGTTGCTCCAAGCCCCATCCAGCCTGGCCTTGAACCCCTCCAGGGATNTCCCTGGCCCTGCTGCTCACGCTTCTTTCGATGCAGCCCAGGCTGGGGTTGGTTTCTGGGCTGCCAGCGCGCACTGCCGGCTCGTGGTGAGCTTCTCATCCATGAGCACTCCCAAGCCCTTCTCCTCAGGGCTGCTCTCCAGCCATTCCCTGCCCATACTCTATCTTCCACTGTACCTCTTTTTGATCAATGTTTCCTAGCTGGGGGAGTAAATACAAAAGTGTAGCCAAAGACACCGTGTGCAATTAATTTAATAGCATTATACAACAGCAAATCCACTCCTTTAGAACATGATTAATCAGTATTTGTCTTGAACCAAGGAGAAACCCAGCGGTTCCCACAAAATAAAATCTTCCACAGGAGCAAGTTGAAATTGGAACATGTTACATCTTTAAGATTGTTGCTGTTAAAGGTCTGTTTCAGTAATGAAAAAGAGATCAGAAGTAAGCATCATGGTCATAAAATAAGAAGTGTTTCTTTAAACCATTACAGGAAACATTCCCTGAGAATTAAGAATCAGCAACAACTATGGCCAGAGCAGTTTTTCTGTTACAGTGCAGAAATGTTACAGCACATTCTCCACGTTCAAAGATCACGCGGGAAGATTAAAGGCCACAGTTTTTATTTACTATGTCCATCTTCTGGATGTGCTCATTCGTCAAGATAATGAAATCTGGACACAGCAACCCTCAGCACTGAGGCTACCCAGGACACGAGGGGAGAGAAGGCAGTTAAGAAAAGCTTTAATCCATATGTTGAGGGTGTTTGTGTGTTCAGAATTCCATTTTTTCCCCCTGAATGTGCTATGTTTTTCCAAATTTTCCCTTTCAGCTCACAGACTATGGCAGCTGTCTGGAATATCCCCCTCCTTTACCCCAGGAACACGCACATTCATACCCACCACCAAAATATTCCGCTCACTCAGACAAGTAACTAGTGGTCTAAGTAGAAAAGGGAAATAAAGCAGCAGAGTGGAGTCCCTGTTAAAGTTGAAACAACTAATTTTAATGTCTAAAATTAGGTTTTATGGCCCATGGTGTTGCTGAAAGCTGTGTGCAGTGCAGTGCAGCTTTACCGTGGCATCCTTCCTCAGCACATGGAATTAAAGCGCAGTAAACATCTGGGATTTGGTGCAAGACACTGTCAGAAAAAGAAAATCTACTTTTTGTTATGAATTCAGCTCAAGAAGATGGCATTCTGGGGTCAGTTTGCATCCAGAAAAATGTAAGAGTCTATCAGGATCCTTCTTTCTGCCCTAAGGGCAAGCCAATATACACATATCTCCCTGTGGCTACCTACTACATCCCTGTCTCCTTCTCCAAGGTAGCACAGTCACAATGGGGTAATGGTTTTAAACTGAAAGAAGGGATATTTAGATTAGATATCAGGAAGAAATTCTTTCCTGGGAGTGTGGTGAGGGACTGGAATGGGTTGTCCAGAGAAGCTGTTGCTGAACCCCTCCAGGGACGGGGCAAAGTCAGGCTTTGAGCAACCTGGTCTGGTGGGAGGTGTCCCTGCCCAGGGCAGGGGGGCTGGAACTGGGTGGTCTTTAAGGTCCCTTCCAATCCAAACCATTTTCTGATTCTATTTTCTTCCAACTTGCGGGTCTCAGCTCTGCTGAATCCTCTCTTTCATTTCTTCAAAGCAGCCAGCAGATCTGGCAGTGTCTGCCACTGCTTGATATATGAGTTGTGCAGCCCAGAAGTGCACAGCATTCATTAACGGGAGACTATGAAACCCCAGCCAAAGCTCTGCAAAGACCTGAGCTGCAAAGAGTCTTTTGATGGTGAAGTTCCTTGGTACGGAGTAACAGAAGAAAGGAGAGAGCTTTAAGGTGGTAAAAAAATGAAAATAAAATAAGCCAGCAGGAAACCAGGAGAAAAGCCTAACATACACCAATGAGAATTGCAGGACTCTGCCAGTTAAATCCTGAAAGAGTATTCAAAGGAGGCTGGAGAAGAATAAAAACTGAACATCTCCACCTGCTCCAGAAAAACTCAGGTGAAAACACCAGCCAAAACAGGAATGCAAAATACTCAACATACCTATAACACATTAGGCATATTCTTGGAAGTGCAATAGCTTGGCCACACTGGATCTTTACATTGATGCCACACAGTTAATCTGCATGTGTGACAGTCTAGACACCAGCTCTCACCTTGGCCAGGTTGTCAGAGGTCCAGGAACACTCAACATACGACCACATTCCTCTTCTATCTCTTGGAGAAACTTTCTTAAGGGAAACTAGAAGGCAAACTTAATAAAAGATATGATTGTCCTATCTCTAAATCTTAAGGATTGTGATCCAATTAGTTTGCATATATTTAATTTTTTCCTAAGTGATTTCTCTATCATAAGAGTATCTTTCTGCGTGACTTCATCAAGTGGTTTACTCCAGGAGATCTAAGGGGAAAGAAGAAGTTTGAAAATCATCTTTACCATCTTTGTGAAGTGGCAATCAAAAAGGTCAGACAAATCAGCTGGCTATAAACTATGACATTTACTGCCCATCAAGAGTATCCATCATATTGCACAAGAAAACCATGCAATGTGAGTCACAGTAAAACATAAATATAAAAGCATCTGAGTGATACAAACCTCAGGTTGATGTTACAGTATTTTACAGTGAAAAGCTGCTTTTTTTTTCTTTTCTACGGTGACATTGTCTCAAAATACACTGCCAGTCACTTCTACTCTTTGTAAGGATCAAAAGGATCCAGGCCTCTGCTCTCACCATTAGTCAGAGAGATGACAAATCTGTGTTGGTGATTCTACTTTGAAGACACCAGTTCATACCTGCTACGGTCACTCTTTGGCCATTAAGTAGCTCTTGAATGTTTTGCTGGCTCAATTATTACCTGTACAACAAACCAAGCCCTAAAATCTCCACGTGCTGAAGTGCACAACACTCCATTCAACCGAAAAAGAGACACTGAGATTAGTGACACAGTTGACACTTCAGCACAGTCAATTTGTGGGGGAAGAGGAAAATGTTCCTGGCATCTCAGATCTTCTTCACTTTCTCTCTAGACAGGAACTGCCAGACATGATGGAGTGTAGATCTTCACTAGTTCGTCCCAAGCACAGTCCGCCACCTACAAAGCAAGCAGAATCTATTTAGATCCTTCATAAGTATCATCTTCATAAAAACCAGAAGGAATTTAGAAAATTAAGGCACATTGTGGAGTTAATGGTGCTGATTCAAGATGCCTCAAAATTATATAATAATGCAGTTAGTTTTGTTTTCATTTCTTAGAACCTGTCTTAACTTTACAGAGGTACGTGAAAATTAACAACTTCCTATGTCATACTCTCTACGAGGAAAGTGGTGAAACCATTTGGTTTCAGGTGATTGCTTCCAACAGGCTAAAGAAAGAAAGTAAAGTGACATGCAACATCCAGACCTTAGAATCATAGAATGGTTAGAGTTGGAAGGGACCTTCAAGACCATCCAGTTCCAACCCTCTGCCATGGGCAGGGACACCTCCCACCAGACCAGGTTGCTCCAAGCCCCATCCAGCCTGGCCTTGAACCCCTCCAGGGAATGGTGATGCACTTTAGAGGCTGTAAAAGGGTTAACCACACTAACAGTACTCAACTAGATGACCTGTAATATATATTTCTCAAAATATTGTGGGGCCAAGAACTAAGGCAAATGGAAGAAGAAAGAAGAGAGCTAAAGAGAAAAAGCTGATGAGGCCAATAAACACACGTCAGTAAATCTGGCTGAGTCCACCTTGCATTCTCTCTACAATGTCCTTTCCAGTTGGGATCACAAAAGATACAGTATTGGATCCTCTGCAATACAAGCTTCCTTCTGCTGCAGAGTGCAATTCCTGTTCCCTTCTGGAGCCAGAATGAACAGCTGCACTCTAAAAATTTGGAAATCCAACTTCAATGTTTGATTTCGGACTATAATTAGCCCATTTTGTGTTTACTACATGGGACTATTATTCATTTTTATTGCTTCCTTAGCTGGTTCTACTTAGTTATTTGAAGTGCTTCCCATATACATCTAAATGGATCAAAACCCCCCATAATCTCTTGACAAAGTGTCTGTCTATTCATCTGACATATAATAGAGCTTTGTGTAATATAATGTTCTGCTGCATTGCAGTCCCCCAAATCAGACCAAAGAGAAAAGTTGAGTTCTCCACTAAACACTATGTGGAAACTGGCAATCGGATGAAATACTTCTTTTTGGATCAGTGGCTGGTTTCCTACAGGCAACATTTTCTACTTTTCATAAAGCAACAAGAAACAGAGATAGCATCTGGAAAAAATCCTGTGGGAATTCCCACCTGTTATCAATATAATTAGCATCCCTGAAGTAGCCTCTGAAAGAATATATAGTTACAGAACCATTTAATCTAGCAACACTAAAAATAAGCAGGGGATATGAAAAGGGACTTTGAAAAGGATCGCTTGCAGTAATTTGCCCAACTCATTGACTTAATGATAGGACATGAAAGATGAAAACATAACCAGCAAACAAAAGAAAAATAAAAGCTATGGCAAATAACAGTGTATTGAGTTCTCCTGTGCAGCAGGAAATCAATAATGGAACACTGATGTCAGGAACCTTAATGAAAATAGACACGCAAAGAACAGCAAACAGGCACGTACGAGAAATTGGGACACTACAGGATGGAACACAATCACAGAATGATATGGGGTTGGAAGGGACCTCTGGAGATCATCTAGTCCAAATCCCCTGACAAAGCACGTCCACCCAGAGCAGGTTGCACAGGAAGTTGTCCAGGTGGGTTTGGAACATCTCCAGAGAAGGAGACTCCACCACCCCTCTGGGCAGCCTGTTCCAGGGCTCTGCCACCCTCAAAATGAAGAAGTTCCTCCTCAGGTTGAGATGGAACTTCCAATGTTCAAGTTTGTGTCTGTTTTCTCTTGTCCTGTCCCTGGGCACCACTGAAAAAAGACTGGCCCCATCCTCCTGACACCCACGCTTTAAGTATTTACAGGTGTTAATCAGATCCCCCCTCAGCCTTCTCCTTTCCAGACTAAGACCCAAGTCCCTCAGCTTCTCCTCATCGGAGAAATGTTCTAGTCCCTTCATCACCCTTGTGGTCCACTGCTGGACCCTCTCCAGCAGTTCCCTGTCCTTCTTGAACTGGGGAGCCTAGAACCGGACAGAGGACTCCAGATAGAGCATCACCAGGGAGAGTACAAAATACAAGAACATTTTCATTTCTCCATAATACTGCCACCAAAACTAGAGCTCAACTGTAAACCAGGAATGTTCTACCTTACACTGATTGGTGAATTACATCAATAAATAATGCAAACAGAAAAAGTATTCTAAACCTGGTAATTTTAACTGAACTATATATATCATAGAACCATAGAATGATTGGTGTTGGAAGGGACTTTAAAGATCATCCAGTTCCAACCCCCCTGCCATGGGCAGGGACACCTCCCACCAGAGCAGGTTGCTCCAAGCCCCATCCAGCCTGGCCTTCAACCCCTCCAGGGATGGGGCAGCCACAGCTTCTCTGGGCAACCTGTTCCAGTGCCTCACCACCCTCACAGCAAAGAAGTTCTTTCTGGTAAAAGCAAAATGCATATGAATCACATAAGATGGGGATAATTATATTTTCTTTCAAGCAAACCAACAAAAATCTGCAGTCACCACAGGAGGCTAATGGCTTGACTAGAAAAGTGTATCTTAACTCAAATAAAACAGCAATCCTGTATTTACTAAGTGTTTATCCTTGTCCCAGAGTATGCTTCCCACCTATTGATTTGATATTGACATGAATTCATTTACTGAAGCCATTTCCATGGAGTCACTAACTGATTTACTCCTCTGACAGGCCCTCTGTTTCCTATTCATCACCATCATCTTGCTTTACAATAGATTTAGCCCTTTCCCAGCACCCGAGGGCAATCCGTTCTACTGCCATTACCTGCATGACGTTCTGCCTCTTGACCCTTCAGAAGCAGCAAGGGAACATGAGAGATCTCCCAAGTTACGAGCTAAGTTTTTGCAGTATTTGAAGGCAGAAGAAACCCCCTAGCCCTAACCAAGATTGAATGCATTCTAAAGAGCAACAAAAAATTTTGAGTCAAGGAACCCTTTTCTGATGGGGTTTAATCAGAAGAAAGTACAGCTCTCTCTCCGTTAGTAGAATCATAGAATGGTCAGAGTTGGAAGGGACCTTAAAGATCATCAAGTTCCAACCCTCCTGCCATGGGCAGGGACACCTCTCCCTAGAGCAGGTTGCTCCAAGCCCCATCCAGCCTGGCCTTGAACCCCTCCAGGGATGGGGCATCAACAGCTTCTCTGGGCAACCTGTTCCAGTGCCTCAGCACCCTCACGGTAAGGAACTTCTTCCTAATATCTAATCTAAATCTCCCCAGAGATTTCCAGAAGTATCTTGGTGCCACTCAGCTTCCAGAGTGCTCATAATAAATCACAGGATAATACCTAAATGTGGTTGAGAGTGACTCCTTTCTCTTCTCAGCTTTTCTCCATCCCATCCTCAAATAAAACCACTAAGACATCTCTTTTTTTTTTTTTCTGTAGAAGAGACAGCAGAAAAAGTATTCAGTTCTTCACTCCCATTAATATTGTGTTTCCCTTCCTATTTTAGTTTCTTATCCTCTGTTTCTTTTCATCCAGAATTTAATGGTCTATTTATATCATTATTACGTATTTCTGAGGGGTCTGGAGCATCCTCTGTAAGTGTGTGGGATGGAGATTAAGCGGAGATAAAGCAAGCTATTAGGTTTGTTACTCATCAAATTGCTTTCACAGGTGATCATTCCTCACAGTCCACCTCCAGACCAGAAGAGTTTGGTCCACATTCACACTTCACACAGTAATAAAAAACTAAATAGAAGATATTTCTGGTTTAGCACTCCATTCTTTTGATCTGGACCATCTAAAAAGATACAGTAGGCAGAAGATCTCCTGCCTCATCTAAATTGGTTGGTTAAATGCATAATGGATCCTGCATTCAGTATCTATTTTGTACAAGAAAACCCAAACCACTAGCGTGGCCTTTTGTTTGGTCAATGATTCCCAGGGTGAACCGGACACGATGCCCACCTTTACACAAGACTGAAAGTGATTGGAGTTTGTAAATTAAAATTTCTTATTTTCAATATGGAATAATACCAATGACTTTTTTTAATTCACTTTTGAAAAAAAAAACAAAACCCACATGGATTTAATTTTAATTATTTTTTTCCAGTAAAGACAGAATAAAATAAACCCTGGACCAGAAGTTCTTATCACAGATCACAGAATGATACGGGGTTGGAAGGGACCTCTGGAGATCATCTAGTCCAAACCCCCTGCCAAAGCAGGTCCACCCAGAGCAGGTTGATAAGCACTGATCAGATCCCCCCCCCAGCCTTCTCTTCTCCAGACTAAGACGACCCAAGTCCCCCAGCCTTTCAAACCTAGATCTTCTTTTATGATCCATGTTCAAACTAGTCATCAGAAACAGATGTTCCAAATACTGCTTAGGAAATCCATTTCCTTCTTAGAAAGATAAAAGTTAAAAGACTTGAGAGGCATTATTTTGGGGACTGTGAAGATGTGCAACAAATAAATGATCTGAAAACCAGGGAGATGTCTCAACACTTGTTTTGTTGCTCAGACATGGGCAACAGGGAGCTGACCTGGTAGTCACGCTATGCATTTCCCAAAGCAAGTCTTCTGAGATGCATTTCATCAGTAAGATGTAAAGGAAATCAAGATGCCAGCTGCAGGTTAGAGAGAAATCCTTGGAATTTCCATAATATTTGTAGCAATTTCTCTTTACCCTTATAGATAAGGGGAAAGACATTTCCCCAGTCTTTGAAGAACTGTTTTGAATCAGTCAATCATAAGTTCTGTAGACAATACACTGGAACTACAAAGTGCCTTTCCGTGCTGATACTAACCTCAGTGATCCCAAACGCAGTGAAACTGCACTTCCTAATGCCAATCAGCAAACTAATCCTTGAACTCAGAGTTAAGCTCCTCTTTTTTGTTTGGATATTATCATAAGCCAAACAATGCTTTCAGTAACAGCTACAAAATCCTGTTGTCTTCCATTGAGTTTCATTTAGTGCAATTCACTGGGACTTCTCTGATCATGCAGAAAAGAAACAATATCCACCACACTGACTAAAAAACGAGGCTCACAGAAGCAGAAAGCATTTGTGAGACACTAAATCAAACACAAGGCAATGTGTTTATTAAGTAAGAAACTGCTGCCTCCCACCTCCTCTCAGAATCAAAATTAAAGGATGTTGTCCTCTCCATAAGCTGGTGTTGCAGCTTTTACAATAATTGCAATGTCTGACAGAAACATAGAAAGGACATGGAACTGTTGGAACAGGTCCAGCACAGGGCCACCAAGATGATTAGAGGGATGGAGCACCTCTGCTGTGAGGACAGGCTGAGAGAGCTGGGGCTGTTCAGCCTGGAGAAGAGAAGGCTCCGGGGAGACCATAGAGCAGCCTTCCAGGATCTGAAGGGAGCTCCAGGAGAGCTGGAGAGGGACTCTTGGTCAGGGAGTGGAGTGATAGGACAAGGGGTAATGGTTTTAAACTAAAAGAGGGGAGATTTAGATTGGATATTAGGAAGAAATTCTCTGCTGTGAGGGTGGTGAGACACTGGAACAGGTTGCCCAGAGAAGCTGTGGCTGCCCCATCCCTGGAGGGGTTCAAGGCCAGACTGGATGGGGCTTGGAGCAACCTGCTCTAGGGAGAGGTGTCCCTGTCCATGGCAGGGGGGTTGGAACTTGATGATCTTTAAGGTCCCTTCCAACTCTAACCATTCTATGATTCTATGAAACCTTCCCAAACACCTCAGGATGAGACTTCTACTCATAATGGCAAAGAGTGAGCGCCACTCATGAATGGCTACCTGTAATTTATGCAGTGAAAGTTTAATTTCAACAGTTTGGGAAAGGCACATAATCAGCACCACCAAAAGTCACCTCTGTCTTCCCCCTCCAACTCCTAAAGGAGTTTGTGTGATGTTTGCAGCTGGTTAAATCTGATCTTCCCGTGTAAAAATCCACTCTGAAATCAAGTGAAAGAACAGATGCCGTAGGGTCTTTTAATCTCAAAGGATCACTAACTACATAACTTTAGTAGCATCATCAAGGAAGACCATAAGGAAAGATTAAAAAGAAGTAGAGATAGTGATGTAATTATAGCAGCACGAGAGCGGCAGCAGCTGGGTAGAAGCTATCAGTTCCTTGGCAATTAAGCAGAAAAGATAAGAAGGAGCAATCAAAAGAAAAAAGCAGGAAAAGTCTCTGCTACTCTACACATTTCCACAAGATGTAACTTTACTTTCACATGAAATAGTCACCGTTTCTGAGCCTGTTGAAGGAGTACAATTAATTTAAATGAACAGCAAAATACAGAGCACAACAGCCTTATTAAAGACATTTTCTGCATTGATATTTGGCTGTGCGGGCACCCTCCTGCCTGTTCCCCTGCTTGTGATGTTGGCACAGCTAATGCAGCACCTTGTACAAGCTTGCACCCAAAAACCAGGCAGCAGAACAAACCCGAGCACCAAGATGTGACAGATGATTAAAAATTTCTTCATAAAGCCAGAAGAATTTTGAACTGCATTTCAATTACCTTCAGAGGATGCAGTACACGGTTTGACTGTGATCTGCCTCCAACTAGGTAGGCACTGGAACAGGTTGCCCAGAGAAGCTGTGGCTGCCCCATCCCTGGAGGGGTTCAAGGCCAGGCTGGATGGGGCTTGGAGCAACCTGTTCTGGTGGGAGGTGTCCCTGCCCATGGCAGGGGGGCTGGAACTCAATGATCTTTAAGGTCCCTTCTAACTCTAACCGTTCTGTGATATCCTGCTGCTTCAGGGAGAAGAAAGTATAATTTTGGGGAATCACAGAATCATAGAATGGGTAGAGTTGGAAGGGACCTTAAGATCATCCAGTTCCAACCCCCCTGCCNCACAAGCGCAAAGCAGAGGGGGAGAATCACCTCCCGTGACCTGCTGCTCACACTTCTTTTGATGCAACCCAGGATACGGCTGGCTTTCTGGAAGTTTGATCATGACAACAGTGTAACACAGAGCACAAGATCTGTTGCATGGGTTCTGCACTGGTATTATTACTGGCCCCATATTATTTGCTATCATGTGTGCATATTGCCATATCACTTATCAGCATCTCCAGATGCAATACAGAAGAATTGTGGCCAAAGCCTTTCTTGCATCGATATATCCCAGAGCTCCTGGTGCTTTGAAGAAATAAGAGAAAGCAGTTTTATGCCAACTAATCTGTTCCGGGGGGAATATTTACACAAGGAGGTGCAGCCACACAGAAGGCTTGGGAAAACAAGTTTGCCTCCCAAACCATTTGGGAGGTTGACACAAAACAGCAATTTAGACAGCCAGCTGCTCGTTTGTGGTATAATTACCATCCAAACACACACAACCCACAGTAAAAGAAAATTGTAAGTGATCACTAATTTGTGTTGCACAGGAGTTACCCTAAAACCCAGCCTTTAACATGCATTCAGATAACAAATGACCTTTGAAGTTCCCCTCCAACCCAAACTATTCTACGATTCTAGACTAGAGAACTGACATTGGGCTTATTCTCATTTGCTGCAGAAGAATTTTAACTTCCAAAGGGAGCCCCTCATTGAAGTTCTGTTCCCATTTGGCCTGTCACAGATGTGTAACGTGCTCTTCACGTTCTAAACCACTACATCACTTGCCATCCCTTCTGCTGAAAACCATGGATCCTTCCAATTTAGGAATGTCATTGTTCATAGCCGAAGTACAGAGAAGCAGAAAGATTCTCCTCCTGTTTCTATTAAATACTTAATCCTGTTCCAAGACAGAAAGCCTGGCTCAGTGGAAAGCAGTAATTTGTACTTTCCACTGGCTGCTTTAGGGAGCTCAGAGCAGATGTGAGGTGTAGGCTGAGAAAGGTTTTCAGACAAAATTCAGAGCTTCAGTTTTTCTTCAATTTATGTTAAGCCAAGTACAATTTCAGAACTAATGGGTGTTTTTTGTCCACGATTTAAATAAGTCCATGGTGTGAACATATTTTCTATTCTTTCCATACATATTGAAACCATTTCAGAATCAAGATAAGGAGTGGATGTTCCCAGTATCTATCCCTGTCATTGATGGATTGCCTAAAGCACAGATAAAATTGATTCATGACTGCTGTATCACACTCAACCTACAGCAGAATAAAAAGGCTGCTTTTAAATAGAGCCACACAAATAAGAACTTAGGTTCATGCTCACATGCTGTAGGTAAGCACAGCAGAACCCAAGTGTTCTGGGTTAAAGGAGTAGCATATTTTATTTCAGCAGAAAATTCACAGGTCACATACCAGGAAAGTAAATAGCAGGAGAGAAATTAAAAATAAAATATATCTGAGGAGTTACAAAGTACAATTACAACATAAAATCTAGCATTATCAGCCCCCAGTTAGGAATTGTTGAATTCCTGGGCTGCATCAAAAGAAGTGTGAGCAGCAGGTCACGGGAGGTGATTCTCCCCCTCTACTCTGCGCTTGTGAGATCCCACCTGGAGTCCTGTGTCCAGCTCTGGAGTCCTCAACAGAGAAAGGACATGGACCTGTTGGAACAGGTCCAGCGCAGGGCCACCAAGATGC
>VXBW01001450.1:0-85457 GCA_013400375.1 Thinocorus orbignyianus
AGATGACAAACCCAAACCCAAAAATCAGAGTAAAGAAAACAATCTCTAAGCCACAGAAAAAGGGATTCAAACTTTTACCAGCTATGAGTGCAGGTAGATAAAAGTTGCAGTCAGGCTGAATTTGTCAGCTCAGAGCCCCTCCTTTCAGTTTCCGAGACAGGGCAGACTGGATGCCAAGAATCTCCTAATTTTGCAGAGAACCAGCTCCTGCAAAGGCTGTTTTTCCCTGTGCTGGACATACACTTTGTGTAGAAAGAGATATTCTGCTGTAGCTGTTGTGTTGGGAGCAGCAAACGCCAGAGCCTTGCACAGGTTCTTTCCCTTAAGAGTCCTGTGATTTTGAGTTTGGGGGTTTTTTTGCTATTGTTGTGGGGGTTTTGTTTGGGTTTGATTTGTTTGTTGTTTTGGGTTTTTTTTACCATGAGATTCCCAAAGGGCAACTTGTTCCTGATAAGACATGAAGCACTTAATACCAACATACACTCAACAATTCAACTAATGTTTCCAGAGATCTCCCTACCAAGACTAACAGACCCACAGATAGTATCAGGCTAATCAAAATACAGTGTTTTAATCAAATTCAACACTTAAAAACGTCTAAGTTGGAGCCACAATTACTTTGCTAGGAGCAAAGTCTTTGTTTGGATTTCTTGTCTGGTTAATTACACAAATAACAGTACTGAAATGCTGCATTTCTTTGGTAAATACTGCAGCTCAGGATCTGATTTGTGCAGCTGGTACCATATGTGTTCCATCCTTTCTTCCAGATGTGTTGGCACAAACCCATCAGCTCTACAAATGGCTTAACTAACATATCCTAAAGCCCATGTCCGTAGCAGACCACCATCCGCTCCTGCAGGCAAAGCCTGTCAGGACCTTTTGCTAGTTATGTACATTATCCCCTCCTCAACGGGCTTTATAAGAGTCATAGGGAAAACAGATCGATCCCTCCCTCCCCCCCTCCCCCCTTTCACAGTGCAAAGTCTGTTTTAGCATTGATAAATATTTCATCAATACTAAACATGAAGGCAAAGTAAACAAACAATCCCAGGCCACCACTTGTGCCAGAATTCAAAAGAGCAAAGCTGAAGCAGCAGCAGAGTCATAGTCAAGGAGGACAGAGAGTAGTCACTGAAAAAGACTTCCTCTATTCTCCAGACAGTGTCTATTTGCTTCCAATGCTGTGCTTTGATCATTGTGGTAGACTGACCCAGATCAGCTTGCTTGTAGTAAGAAACTAGAGATGCTGGGGGAGCCACAGCAGACAGGTAAGATCTGGTTGGACAGCAATGGGAAAAAAAAAAAGCATTACACAGAAGCAACTTCCTGAATTCCAGTCCTCTGGTTTCACACAGCTGCTCAAGTCTCATTTGCTTGACTGAATCAGAAAGAGACAAATGAGAGGCTACTTTATACACTACAGTAAAGCAGGTAGACAAAGATATGAAGGTGGATGAAGGATAAAAGGACCTTCCTTATGATTTGCAAAGACTCCTGCCACAGGGAAGCACTTCAGTTCTACAGCTAAGTGGTAAAAGCTTCTTCCAACCCATTACCATTACCTTGAGAACTAAGTTATTGCCATTAGTACTGAAAAAGAATAAGCTAGCACTATGATATGTAACACAGGAAAGTGTCAGCCCAGGAGGATCAAGTGAAGATGAGTACCTCAGTTATGAGCCACATGCATGCCCTTTTTCTCATGCTGTTCTGCTCTCTACCTCCTTCCTTTTCACTGTCAGCTTCTTGCGCAATTGCAAGCAGAGGACAAGCACCCTGCAGGGCTCAGCACCGGAGACCTCCTTTGTGGTACCTGCAGCCAAATTAATTCAATGCTGTGAGTCTGGGGACTGAGGTCATCTGTAGGAATGCATGCTCCTAAAGTCTTCTATAGGACGATGCTTGTATATAACCCCAGCGAGTAACTTGCATGTCTATCTCACCAGCTAGTAACATCAAAACATCAATCATTTCCAACTTAGTCTCTCACTTTACAGACAACCTAAAAATTTAAGTGCAGTAAATTCCCTAGCCAAATTCTCATAAAGACCCGAGTTTGAGGAAAATGAAGTTATTCCACTCGGACATGCAGTTACAGGTACAGAGGTGGTACTGCCAAGTTATAGGAGACATGGCCATGATGGAAAAGGACATATAGCTCAGCATTACAAAAAAGAGAGTAAATGCAAGGATGTGTGTGGGAAAGATAACTGCATAAAGTGCTCCCTCAATAAGTGACATTATATTGGAGTTTATTTACTTAACCTCCCCCCTCCCTTCTTACCTTCTGATCTAATATCAAGAATCTGCCCTACTATCTGAAGGGCTATTAACTCATTTCACCTGTTTCCTAACAAATTATAATTTTAGAAGAGGACACCATTCAGCAGCCAACACATTCAAAAGGCACGAGTAATGGCAATCAGCAAAAAATGAGCGTGGACAGAGTCAAATATTTTTGAGACATGTGAAGTTAAGGGGGCCACTGAACTGCGTTGCTCCTCAAAGAGAAGAGCTGCTTTTCAGCTAGTAGGCCTTTGGAAATACCAGTCTGTGCATAAGAGGTCATCATAGGCCTGTATATTTAGGACTATGAAGTGCATGAAAAATCTATTTTTAGAGCTGCTTTCACCTGAAAAGCTTCTCTCAGTAGATGCCTGGAACTACCAGTTGCTTGTGTTATTCGTCCAGACATATTCATCTAGTATGACATGGAGGCAGAAACAGAGCTGATGGGCATTCAGATGTGAAGCCAAGGAGCACAGAATCCTCTGCATACTATTCCTGTTACGAAGGCTGATTAGTTTGAACAGCCCTTATACTTATTAATCTCTTCATTTTTACACTCCTTCAGCATGAGCTCTCCGTCCCCATCAGGTTAGAGTGGCTAATTTTTTATATTATTTTATTTATTATTTTTTTAAGTACATTCTTGGCTGCTCACTCATTTCATTAAAAACAAATCACCAATACAAATTTTCTCTCAGGTGATAACCAAAATAGATACTGGAAGATTGAATCAACCAAGAAAATCACCAATTATAAGAAACAAAATCACAAACAGCACATCAGACGTGCTGGAACCTGGCTGTGACTATCCTTGAAACAGCTTCTCTTTCTTACACACATACCTACCTAGAATTATCTCCACTTTCACCCATTAGCAGGAAAACTTGCAAGATTGATTTCTGTCAAGATCAGAAGATCAACTCTGTTCATGACCCTCACAATTGGTGGAGAACCTTCATTGTATCAGAGAAAAGATAGAAGCAACAAAGAAATTATAACAGTTTAAAACTATTTAGAGTTTTGAATACAGTTAAAGCTAGGGGTGTATTAGAACAGGCACACATAAGATCTGTACACTGTGATGAAGCGTCCCCTTGTGCTTTTTTCTCCGTGTAGGAAAGTCAAATACAAAAACCTTTTAAAGCATAAATAATGTCAAAGATGACCTGATGAGAATCTCAAAACCACACTGAAACCCTGATTTTTCAGGTTCTGACTGGAGTGTAATAAGATAGGAAGATGAAATGGCAAGGAAAGAGATTCTGGAATTCAGGCCACCGTTAGCTCTTCCTGCACAACAAACACTTTCTGTTCCAAATCACATTCACTAGCTTCTCTGCAGCCACACGTTGAATATGTAACAAGTACCAAGAACGTTTGCTATCATTTTAAGTTACTAACTACAAAGGGAACAGCTTTGAAATAAAAGGAAGCTTTTTAGACTGAAATAGAACCTTTCTGAATATTCCCATTACTGTGAATTGGGGCAGCATTTTATGGGAGTGCTGCTTACTAGTTGTCGAATACATGGAAAATATGCATGTAGCATGTACCTTGAGAATCCAGAATACAAATTCCTTCTATCCCTCTGGGATCAATTCCCAGATGTCCCTTTCATGTCATAGCAAGGACAGTGGGAGATACTGTACAGAACTGTCCATTTTTGAACATGCTGGGCTGGGTCGAGAGTTGTTTCTTTTCTTTCTGCAAGGAATAATTAATTAAAACTGAATGACCCAGTTCATTAATCATTCCATTATTCCAGCTGCATTAATTGTGTCCAGCTGGATGACCCTGATCAGCACATGATTTTTGAAGATAAGCAAAGAAACCCAACCTTCTAATTTTACCATAATTTTTTACCAATGAGTGCTTGTGTTAACAAGCATACTAACAGTGACATGCATACTCAGAAAAGTCCATTGCTGGAGTTGGCACAATAGGCAATACCAAAATTTAATTAGAAGACATTTTATTTTTTCTGTCATCATGCTTAACTCAGTTGTGTAAATTCTGAACCTTGGTGCCTCATACAGCCTGTAAGAGACAGAAGCCTGTCCAAAGAAGCTAGGTTAAGTGCTTTCTCTCCATCAATTACGTACAGAGACTAAATTCTACCTAGGAAATAATCCCTGTATTATGTGGAAGACCACATGACAGTCAGGCATGCATCCAGTTAAACCAATTAGAATACCTTAAGTAAACCTCAGTACCTTTCTATGTGCACCTCACTAGGCCATGGCAATAGAGAGATAATTGAGCTTAACTTAAATCTTTCTTCTCATAAGCTAAACTCAGCCAAACTTGCTTGTGTTTGTCCAAGATTGCAACCCATGAAATCACTGCATCTCATCTGACACACAGTTACTCATTAAGTGGCAATAACTTGATCATGCACCTGCAGCCTTAACTCTTACATCTTTGTTATTGTTCAATCCAGCATGAACTATAAAACTTAACAAAGAAAAAGATTTTGTTGTTGCTAGTAGGCATGAGACAAAAGAGTTGGCAGTTTGCTGAGCTGCAGAATTAAAAAGCAGGACTCCATGAACTGCTGTCTTTTTATCTTGGTTGGGTTTTTTCCCCCTCAAGAAAAAAAGCATTAATTTTGCAAGAGTCATGACTTAATCACAGATAAATTGATACAGTTTGCAGAGGAACTGGAGTTCAAAATTAATTAAATTTGAGTCATCTGGCTGAGTAAACTAAAGCTGTTGTTGTTGCATTTACTGTGGATGAGAGCGTACAGAACATTTAACATCCTTCTTCTACAGGAACCCCTAAAACCTGCTATGCTGTGCACAGCAGCTGCTGAATATCTGATCTGCTGAACACTTGGAGTGCAGACACTCCAGGAAGAGAAGCTGCTGCAATACTGCACAGACCCAGCAGCTTGAAAGAGGGAATTCTGGCCCTGTGTCCTTCCTGGCCACACAGCAATCCCATCCAGGGACATCTTCATCACCAGATCACCTCATCTCAAGGGCTGGTTCACAGGAGTTTGAAAGATGCAGGGCAGGGCTGCTCTTTAGCCAAGAAAAAGAGTCATTCACAGCTATCCCAGGGCCTGCTGTTTGTGCTTTATTTCACTAGGCGAGGGTAGAGGGTGTTATGAACAAGGCTTGTATACAGACAAGCCCATGTTCCAAGTGAAAGTTTGAAATCATACCAAGTGTTTGCCCACAGCTCCAGCCAGCTACAGAGCAGATTAGAAAGTGGTCCTGACAGGTGGACTTTACTGAACAGGGCTGAGGACATTTATGAGGAAAGAAGACTAGTGGATAGATGGAGCAAATACCAGTTGTGAGATAACAACTGGAGCAACAGATCTGAGCTCTGGAGAAGCATGCCTAGCAATCAGGGCTTCCGGCCTCATAGGAAAAAAAAAAAAATAACAAAAAAACAAACAAACAAACAAACAAGTGAGAATCAGGAATAGAAACAAAAAGGAAGTTTTCCTTTGTTCAACATCAGGCTCTTGCCAGCAGAAGAAAGGGTAAGAAAAGGGACAGAACCAGCCATGACCATCTCATTGATACATTTCTAAGTACAGAATTATATCCCAACTCAGTCTTCAGTTTTGAGATACAGCCTTATTCCCTCACTTGCTTTCATTGCGTCCACTGTGAAGTCAAAACTGGCTGGAGGCAGATGCTGCTAACAAGGCACAACTCTTAGCCTGCTGCAATGGCTGGCAAACTGAAGTGCTACTAATGTTTCTCCTCAAAGAAAATTGAGGCTTTTAACATAATGTACATAAAAGACAAGTGCCTTTCTTTGTCAGTGACACAGAACTGAGGTGGCTCCTTACACATGATTTCTTTATTTAGGTATGGAGAGAACAAGCACCTTATTACAACATAACTTGTTTAAAGCTTTTTGTTGAAGAAAGCCTTTCTTCCCTGGAGATAATGTAAAAGCCTCTCTGGAAGGAAGCAAGTTTCTGAGATGTTTGTGATCTCATTTGTGTGCACGTGTGTTTCTGCTTGTATGGGCAGGTAGTTAGCATCTCCACCAAATGCACACCACCAAGCAGTGCCAACAAGCATTAGTCAGGCAAATTCACTGTACAGTTACCCTCAGATCTCTTCTTCCTTTCCCCCACCTCCCTTCTGAGCAACAGGCTTCAAATAAAATAAATATGCACACAAACAAGGCATCACAAAATACAGCCGTTAAAAGATTTCAGTATGGAACAGCAGTATGAAAAAAATTCAGTGCTAGAGCTGTGAAACCTGCTTTGTTTATCCAAATGATGTTCTGAACAAATGGTTTTGATCTTTAAAGGTCACGTTGAAAGTAGTGTTCCCTACACCACTTCACATTCCTTTTGACACACCACACTACCTCAAACCTCCTGAATTTGTTCGCTCTGCCATGGTTAAGCCAGATACTTGGTATGAAACAGGGGAAGTGGTTTGTTTTGATTTTAGTTTAAATATTTAGACACAATTTGCATCTAATTAACAAGCTCATCAGCTTGTTACAAAAACCCACCATACACAGAAATTATAGTAGCTTTGTTAAAATGTCACATCCAAGACAATGCTAGTATGCTGTGACAGCTTACCTCCTCTCACCTTAAAATTAGCAACAATTCCAGTAAAGAGGGATGCTCTCACCTGATGTGCCGATAATTATCCCTATCTCTCAGGAAGAAAGAAAAGTTCTTTGAGAAATCCTCAAAGGGACCAAAATGCTAAGATGGAGATTTGTCCTAAGACAAGTTCACTCACAAAAATGTGTTTGGTAGCACAGAGACGCTGATAAACACTGCTAGCACAAATATACAAATTTAAAACATCCTTTTTGGAATCACTGTACCTGGACAAGAATATAATCCTCCCAGACATACAGAAGTAGAGGAATTCAGCAACTCCTGATTATCATTTTATGACCTACTCTTCTTTTTTCCTTACCTCTACCCCCAAATTGCCCCCCCTTTCTTCCAACACATACATGAAAATGAAGAAGAAATATACTTCAGACTAATTTAACATCAAATCCAGAACTAGGTAGGTGGGTGGGGAGAAGTCAACAGAAATTATAAATAGCATCAAAAGTACCTGCCAGTGTTGATAACACATTCTCCATGCCTCTGACTACACTGTGTGAAGCCAGCACCAGTCTTTTGCACCTGCTCAGAATAACTTGCTCATACTTCATACAAAAGGATGGAAAAGCTGAAACTAAATCTTCTGGGAGTCTTGTCTGCTTTCTGGCTCATCATTCTCTCTCTCTCTGGCCCTACTGATCTGTCCAGTTCACCTCAGGTGAAAACTGGGCTGGCTAGGGAAAGTTAACAAAAATTGATATATATATTTCAAAATGCAGGAGACAATCTTGTATCTTCAAAAGTATCTTTAAGGCTTGAAAGGGAACAAAGAATATGTACAAAAGACCTATGGACAGAAAAGAAAAAAAAATAAGTTATTATTTAAAAGCACCCATTGAAGTGTGTCCAAATCAGAGAACAATGTCTTACGCATCAGGAAGAAAGTAGAGGCCATGGTTCATCCCAGATACAAAACATTCCTATTCCCTGGCTCTCACAAAGGGCCTGAGAAGTAATAAGGCATTTTATCAGTTTGAAGAATAGTTTCCAACACAATACACTTTTATAATAGATCGAAGATGTAAAGCTAATCAGATAAGACATATTCATAGAAACCAAACCTGAGGAAGTTGTCACCTTAACAGACTTTCCTATTGATAATCTCTTGACCTCTTTTCTTGCAGACGATTTTGCTTACTCACATTCATTTTCAATACACCATACTCTTGTTTCTAAGCATTTCACTTAGCTCCTGTCTTCAGTGAGGACAAAAAGAGTCGGGGGGTAGGAGAAGCTTTGTTCCAAAGCTGTGTGGTAGATTAACTCCAGCTGGACATCACGTGTCCTCCAAAGTTGCTCTACCATTCCGCCTCCTCAACTGGACAGGGGAGAGAAAACAGAATTAAAAGTCCCTGGGTTGAGATAAGGGCAGGACATAACAGGGCACCCACCAATAACCATCACGGGCACAACAGACTCCACTTGGGAGAAACTAATTTATTTATTACAAGTCAGATCAGAGTAAGATAATAAGAAACAAAACAAAACCTTAAAAAACACTTTCTCTTCACCCTTCCCATCTTCTCATAACTTTAGTCCCAGATTCTCTATCCTCTCCCCTGAGCAGCACAGGGGGCACAGACAATGGGAGTTGTGGTCAGTTCATCACAACAGTAGAGAAGCCACCTGCTTATCTCCCCAACTTCCAAAACCTTGCCACACAAACCCAATACAAACTGAAATTACTAGTCTGGTGAACAGTAAAGGGTAAAGTGTCTTCCACAAGATTTATGCAGTGATCTATATTCCCGATTTTTATTCTTTTTTTTATTCTTCCTCCAGGTAAATGTTAATAAATCATATTTTAAAAAAGTTAGCACTAAGGAGCTTGTAAACTGGGATTATATTGTTCAGTATATATTCAGGATATCTTCAAGAAGCAAGACCCACAACTAGTATAAGTCAGCACAGCTCTGTAGAAAGCTTGTTCCAATATAGTTTGTTATTCTAGCTGCTATAATTAGAAAAGATCATCTCCAGAGGAGGATCAAACCAAATCTGAATTCGTTTTTATTCAGAGAGCTCCCCAGAAATCCTCCTTTGATTTGACAAGTGGCTGGTGTAGGAAGTATGTCACCTTAATAGAGGAGCGGCAATGGGGGAACAAGTCCAGAAATTGTGGATGGAGTCACGTCCCAAAGTAGAATGACCTGCTAGAGATGCAGACAATACATTAGGAGGAGGCAGACAAGGCTGAAGAACATATTTTGTGCCATTGATCCTGAAGGGTGAGGTTGATACTAACATTGACATCAACAAAACACATCACGTGTATCATGTATACAGTATAGCCAGCCTGCGAGCAACCTAGCTCCAAACAGGAGTGGGCAGTGAAAGAGGTGGGAAAGAGCACTGCAAAACTTTTTCTTGATGGAACATCCTGAGAGCAGAGAATAAGGTCCAAGTCCAGAGCATTTGGTCATAGCTATTTCATATTGTCAGGATGGGATCACAGAAACTGAAGCTTGCTCCCTGATACCACAGTCTCCATCTCTAGCAACCAGTCATAACTGCTTCTGGCCCTGGGCAGCAAATTCCCTCCTACCTCAGCTTCATAAACACTCCTCCAGAGTCTTGCACACTCAGCACCATCTTCTGAGGGGAGCTGACACATTGGCCTCTAGTAAAGGAAGTAGAGTCCTACCTCATCTTGTTCCTGATAGGTGTTCTTTAAGCTGACTATTTACCTGAAGACATCCTTGAGTACCTAGCAGGGAAGCAAGAATTCAGTACAGTCTCTCCCCACCTTTCAGGAAGCAGCCCATCCCCTCCTCCCTCAGAGTTTTCACCAGAAGTAATGTAATGCCTCCCTAATTGAAAGCAATAGAAAAGGGTTTGTCAATCCTTGTTTCAAAGCCGCTAAGCCTGGAACCCATCCTAGCAGCCACAGCTAATGTAAAGTAAATGCCCTATAAATAATCAAAGGGAAAGAATCATTAGCCAGCCATCTTGTAATAATAATTTTAAATGTGTAATTTATAGATAGAATAATTATGAGACGAGGTCCTTGAACCATTATGAACACACTCGAATAATAATCATTCCTGCAGGCTCAATCCTGCCTTAGGGAAGCCTGTGTTTTTCTTTAAGTGTGACAAGCTTTCCAGTAAGGAATCTAATGCAATGGGACTGCCTGCAAAGCCTTCAGGGGTGTGTAGGTAGGAAATAGCTGCCTGCTCAGACCACAGGCTTTCTAAGAATAGCTAACTCTTGCCCTTATAGGTACTCTGGTGCCAAGTGCGACTGTCAAATGGGGAGCTGCGACAAGGCCAGCCTCTAACAGAGAGCAGCTTCTGAGCTCTGAACAGTGAAGGAAGGTGAGGCTCTCCTTTAGCATGGTGAATTGAGCAGCATGTGGCATTTATTCAAAGTCCCCAGAGGCTGGCCTCCAAGATCAAGTGGGGATTTCACCTTGCAGGCCACTAAGCTGAGCACTGAATAGCAATCCCAGCCCACAGACTGCTGCTCCAACACCAAAGCCACATGGCCCACATCTCATAGGTAACACTGTGGGACATATCCAGAATAAGAGAAGCCAAATCCCATTCACAGATGATGGCGTGTGGAGAAGAGAAAACTGCAAGGGGTCCAGGAGCCAATAACTCACTTGAGCATTTTTTACTAGTGTACTTCAGAGGCAGAAGTCTACAAACTTTTCCCATGTGAAATCCCTTTGACTGCCTGTCCTGCACTCCTGACAGCTTCTAGTAGCACCAGAATAATTTATCCAGGTACAGCAGCAGCTCTTATATCAAACCGTATTCCGGAAGGAGACTACCTAGTGAAATCTAATGGAGTAGGAAAAATAAGAAACAGAGAACCCCTTTGTCCCATGCTGAAGCTCTCATGTTGCTGTTCATTGTGGCAACTAGTTGGCAAGACTTACTCTAATATTGGCAAGAGGAAAATACCACTCTCAACTTAGTCTTCCATCTTTAGAGTGACTTCTATAAAATCATATTGATAACCTGAATCCCAGGTTCACTAGGCTGGAGAAGGAGGCTGTTGCTTCTGCTCAAGCCCCCTCTACACTAACAAATACTGACTGCTCAACCTGCTGTTGCTCTCCAACAGACATCCCAGTAACTGTTCTGTGCAGGAAACCCCTACAGAGGCATAAGGATGCCACTAATAGAACTGAGGGGCCTTGTATTTGTTTAATGAACTGAACAATCCATATCACTGGATTAAACAGTCCCTTTTCACATTAAGCAGCTTCCCCCACTCACTGCCCTTTGTCTGACTGGACTTTATTCATTGGTCTGTTTTTAAAGACATTTTGCAAGTCTGATGTTCTGCATGAGACTTTCATGAGCTGCAGTTAAAAAAATACAGTCCACATTTTCCTCCACAAGGAAAGAGACTAGATAGGTCTGGTGCAATCCACTCTTGATAAAACTGTGTTAGCTTTTACTTATCTCTTCTTCCTTTTTTAAAAACTTGCAAGGAGCTTGTTTGAGCAGAAGGTAGTTTTTCTGGTTTGTTTGTTGTTTTTTTTTACCCCCCTTAGAACCTCTCAGGTCTCAGTCTAGCTTCCAGGGCCATTTTGTGTAGGAACTATTGGAATATAAATAAGCATGCCAACAAAAAAAGTGGGTTGATTTGAAATGGGAACGCTAGTTAGTTTCCTAGAAAAAGACATGGAATTTTGGGAGAAATAACTAGACTTTCAAGTTGTTAAAAAGTGAAATAAAACACCCCATTCTTTAATTTAAGGCCAGCATGACCTGGCAATTAGTCATAGGACAGGCTCCAATTCAATTAAGACAAATAGCCCAGTGTGATGGAAATGGTAATGTGACCAATAGGAGCAACCTGAGTTATAGTCTCAATTTTCTCCGTGCCTGATAGATTTGAAATAAGTTCAAAGAAGGTCAAGTGGTTGACTTTTCATTTGCTGATCTCAAAGTTTTTCTATTAATTTCTCTCCCCTTGTGAACTCTCTGGACTTGTCATCATAGTCCTGGGAGACAGAACAGAAGACACACACTCCTAGCTGTATCTGTGCTGTGAAGGAGGTCCAAAATCAAATCTTAGGGAGGGTGACATGCAAACTCTGAGCGCAGTCCAAGTAAGCATCATTTCCCATTCTTTCCACATATTATCTTCTGTCTGGTATTTCTCAGACTTTTCCCTTTCACATTAATCAGCTCAGATTTGGAAATGGAGCAAAGAGCAAAGCCCAGCCCTTGCTGATAGTCTTTGCAACTCTATCCTCTGACTACCCAGTGCAATGCAAAACAAGTCATGAAACAGGGTCTGAGGCCATCTCATTGCACCTAAGCATGCAAAGGAGGTTTGGGTTGCACCTACCTTCTGCTCTCAAGTCTTCCTCTGTAACCTTGATGAGTGGCTAATCACATCTTTGTCAACTGTGGGCTAAGAAAATGGCAGAGAAATGTGCCCAAACTGAAGGCTTCTTGTGCCATTCCTTGCTGGAGGACACTCACAATTACATGCAATGCCTCTGATCGTTAATGACAGTAGGAACCAGCCAAAGTAATACAAAAAGCCAGCACGAGTACCATTTCAAAACGTCTGACCCTGGAAGCAGTCCCTTTTTACCTCCCAGATCAATGCAGCTCCTTCAACATTTGTGCAAGGCAACATTGCCACCCAGTGGCTGCCAGCTCTGAGCCCAAGGCCCACCACCCCCTTGCACCTCCGGGGCAGATTGCTTGCGTTTCCCATCTACTCCCAAGTCAGGAATGGAGTAGGAATCACAATGGCCGTCCACTGCTGCAGGTCTGAGCGTCCAAGTAGTTGGGCATCAGCACAGAGTGCTGTTACTGCAATATGACTGTGTACTCCACCAATGCTTCTTTTTATTGCCTGCTCAATATCCTTGAAGGGATGCTCCTGTGGGCATTTAGCTAAAAGCCAGCTGTGAAGTGCTCTCTCTGTCCTGAACTCACTTGTCACCCCCTAGCACGAGCACTGAATTCATCAGGGCAGAGCAGCCTCTTTGTCCTTAGCAAAACCAGCTCTTTGTCCACAAGCATCAGGCTCTTAGGTGCTGCTGCTCTGAAATAGCAATAGAGCATGCTGAAGATCAGTCCAGATTAATGCTGAAACCCTTAAAATCTCCTTTCATCAAGGAGGTATGCTCCTCACAGGTGCTGACACTGCCCCATGGAGAAGGTTTCTCTCCCTCTTTCCTGCAACAAGGATGTGCACTCAGCAGACAGCTCTCTTGATATCTAGGCCGGGAGGCAGTCATCCTTGAAAAGCACCTTTCAGTTTAAATCCATATCATGAGTTGTATTTTTAGAAATGTGGCTGTGAAATGAAGGGAAAGTGGAAGTCAACAAGAGACAAGTGCACCACAGATGAACATCAGTTTCCTTTCTGCAATTTTGGACCAAGAACTCAGCCTAGCCGTAAGCAAGGAAGTTTTAGTGCTGCTATTTGCAAATACATCAAGCCAGAGAATCCTTCCCCTGGATCGAAGGATGTGTATGCCTGAAATATCCACTTAGATAACACATGCCCTTCAGTACAGCTTTTCAGTATGTGACACAGGTTCAGAAGTTCCAGCTCATGCAGTTTCAGCCAATGGAAGCTCCCAATGCAGGGTGAAACCTGTTCAGGTCTTATCAGTAGCCAAACATGACATCATTTAGTAGGCAAAGACACCTTAGCATCATACAATAGCTTGAAAATTTATGAGAAAACTGCTCCTCCCACATACTCCATGCAAAGCGTAAGACAGCCATTTCAACAGTTTCTTTAGCTGCAAAACATATTGTCCCATAAGGTTTTAAAAATGAAAGAAATGGTTAAGTGCCCTACCCCATAGAGAGCTCTGCGCTGAATCTGGCTAGCAGCAGCCCTCCAAAGCAGGTAAAAAAGTCAACTCATTCTCATGCACACACAGAGCATCCTCACTAACAGGTGAGGTGGGTTTGTGGATTGTTTCGATCCTTCAATCAAGACAGCAATTTTCCTTATTCTGTTCAATTACAATATAAAGTCAGCCATATTAGACCAAGAGTCTCAGAAGCTATTCATTCTTGATAAAGAGATAATGAACCTAATAAAAGTAGTTTTTGCTGTTCCCCGATGGCCACTGTGTGTTATATACAAGGTATAGACTTCCATGGTCCCATTTAATTGCATAATGTAGACATGGGGCTGATAAGTATTTTGTCTCAGGGATTTTTAGCGGAAAACATTTGATTTGCTCCTACAACATTGTTTTTGAACCAGCCACCGAGCAAACATTTGTAACGTGAGGCAATCACAAATGAAGCACTTCACACAGGGGTTGCTGAGACTAAGATTTATCTTGAAACAAGGGTGACCTCAACTATTTGCAGACTCCAACTCTCATCCACTGCTATTGTGGCATTTGGAAACGGGTTAAAACTCACCAGCAGAGCTAAGCCTTGTGTATGTGGGTACACCTAACACTGACAAGCACATGAAAAGCATTGCAGGGAAACTCCCAGGCTGCAGCCTTGCTCAGAGGTACAACTAGTAGGAACACTAGCACTGAGGATCAGGTAGAAGGCAAACATACAGAGACTTGATCTCCCTCCAAAGCTGCAGGAGCTGTCCCAGCATCATGTCCCTCCTGAGGGTGTGCTGTCTCAGGTTTGGTTGTTGTTTTTTTCTCTGAAATAGTCAGCACAAGAACCAACAAGAAGGAATCTCCTGAGACAAGAGTGTAGTACAATCCAGTTCCTGTCACTATTGGCCTACAGATGGAAGTGAATTTCATTTGCCCCCACCCACAAGGGCTGCAAAGGCTTCTAAGACTGAGAAGTGCACTGAATTCTGCAACTACGGGAGATAGGGGTACTGTCAATGTGTTTAATTCTTCACACATTCCTGTCCGTTTTGTCCTCAGCTCTGGCATCAAAGCTCTCTTTCACTCTGGGGAAGAGAAAAAACTCATGTCTGAGAATTTCAATTCAGGAGGTTTTGGTGTTTGGGTGTTGTGTTTTGTTTGTTTTCGTTGGTTTTTTGCCTTTTTTTGTTTGTTTGTTGGTTTTTTTTTTTTAGTTTCTTGTCAAAATCCTTCTACCTGATGGTTTTTACAGTGTCACAGATGATGATGCACACTGGGCTCCCAAGGCTTTATCTGTGAACCACTGTATATTTGTTAAAAAATGAAGATGTTAAAGTGTTCCAATTATAAAAAACAATTTGGTGGATGTCAACACACTTATGCTATGTAAAACGTGTGCAGCAGTACTATGTGCATGTGAAATCCACGTAGGGTGGCTGCATGCTCTCTAGGCTCAGTCCTGGACCACCCGTTGCTCACCGTCTGCAAAAAGGCTGACAAGGGGGCGCTGTTAATATCAAGTGACAACCCATCTGCTAAGCTGATTCACACAGATTTCAAAGAGCTGAGTCAACAAAGAATAGTGCCAAATGAAAGATTTTCCTCTTAGTAACAGTATGAGCAACGAATTAACAATCAATAATACCAATAAAAATTGACATTAAAGTCCATAAGGGGTACTGTGCCAATAGCTGATCATTTTTACGACTGAAGCAAGAAAGCCTTCCCGGCTTGCAAGCAGAAGTCTGTGAACTGGTTCAGCGTGAAATGATATAACTTGAATAGTCACCCAAAGAACAGATGAAAACTAACCTGGGCCTTCCTTTAACACTGACATCTCAAAATATTACAAGTTCTCACACATACACTTTCACTCTCTGCAGCCTTCACAAGCTCAAGATACAGGTAGCAACATGAAACTTCAGTCCACACTTCAGTTTGCCTGAGCTCACGGTCCCTTCTGGATCTGAAAACTCCCACCACTCCAACCATGGGAGGCTCAGATGCCATAGAAACAACAGTGCCTTGAGTTAGATCAGCCATCCTTGGTAATGCAAGTAGCTCACAGACCTGTTGCAGCCTCAGCATGTTCATACACAACCTATGGGAGACCACCACAGTTCCCAGAGAGGCCTCAAGAACAAAACTGACCAGATAATGAAGAGCTGCTCCATTCCCTGCTGTCCAGTGTTAAAGAAGCTCCTCAGAGTTTAATTGTTAGCACTCCTTTATGAGCCAGGCTGCTTGCATAAGTAGAAGCCTGGGAAACAATCAGCTTGCAGCTTATGTCTTGAAAATGCAAACAGGGAAGCAAGGGTATAACAAAAAACTTGTTAAGGCATTGTAAGCACCAGTTCCTTGCTCTCACAAACATGCAAGAGACACAATGAAGCAAGCAGGGGGATCTGACAGAACATTTGAAAGGATTGACCATAAGTTCTTGGAGACTGTGACTGTCTTTTTGGCTCAGTGTAATGCTTGGTGTATCAGGGCCTTAGAATGCTCCTGCACTAAAAATAATACCCATCATCATTTTCCATAGGCAGATCACTGCATCTTAATGACTCAAGAAATGCAGCAATTATGGCAATGGCTCCCTTGACTCCATTTTAACCTAGTCACTAATATCTTTGCATCAAAGTGACAGGCAGCTCTGCTCCTCACAGAAAGAGTATCCCGCAATTTCTCAAAGCCTTTGTTTGTGGACAGATCAGATCTCACAGGGATTCAAAAGACACTTCGGCAGAGAAAGCATTGCAAAGAAAACTCAGAATCACATTTCTTCCTTCACTGTACCAGAAGAGAGTGCATTTTTCCTGAGCGCCAACACCCTGAAGCTCACATTGAGATGCCATCCATTACAGACAGCCTGCAGCCAGGAATAAAGCAGGCAACCAGAAAGAAAACCCACAGTCCTGGCTTCAGCTGTCTTTTGGTTATAACAGCAAAGTTATTTGAAGGGCCTGTCTCAAACCTCTACAGGAAGCATGGTCATGCCAAGAATTTGCCAGTGATGAAACTGGAAGAATGGCTTCATTCCCCTAAAGAAACAGACTAGATGCAGCTTCTGTCATGGCTACAGGAATGGAAAGGTTTACACTCCAACCTTCGCAGCCTGAAGGCTCAGTTTTCCCCCTTTAGAAACTGTTTTTATTTGGGCCAATGCAGGGATTGACCACTCAAGTCCTCTTCCCTACAAAAACAATGCCTGCTCCTACCTCTCTCTCTCTACACTGCTATCTTACCTTATTTGGGTCAAGTAAACCATGGAGCCAGCACCTAGAAGGGCTGACAGACGTCGACTTCTCCCCCACAGAACAACCATTTGGAACAAATTTGGCTGGCAGCAGTGCCTCTTGCATGCAGGTTTTGTATCAAGCCCAAGCAAGAGTTGGGGCTCCAGGTCAGGTTATTCAGGCAGGTGTGCAGCACTTGTTTACAGCCTACACTAAACTCTTGAGCATGGTCAGCTGTGTAAAATAGACGGTTACATCTCTAGTGCAAGAAAACAGCAAAACAAAACAAAATCCACACTCATGCCTCTAGCCAAAACCTCTAACACACCCAAGCTAACTTTACAGTCTGAAGCAACCATCCAGTTGGAGTTAGCTTTTTTTTCCCCTTTAGAGGTCTGTTAATTCCTTACATGGCATCTGTGTCAGGGAAGCCAGTAGTTATGGGATGGAAACTTGTGCCAGAGCAAAACAAATTTGATCGGAATGAGAAAACCAATGGAAAGAGCAAGCAGATGGCTTCAGTTAGGCCCTTATTTTTAGAAAACATCTGCCAAGGGATTCAAAGAAGAATGGTAAGCTCCCTTGAGGACAGATGAATATAAGTGAAAACACTAGTTCACATTGTTTATAGATGTGGAATTTGCCCACACATTGGCACTTAGAGAGTATAGTTTGCCCCTTGCAGATGCTGCAAGCACAGAGAACCTTATCAGTTGCCTTTGTGGGACAAGCCTCCTGTGGGAGAGGAATACCGGGCTGGTAGGATTTCAGATCCACAGGAGACAGGGCTGGGAGGAATTACCGAGGTCAGCTAGACCACCGTTGTGCCACTAGACTAAAGAGAAAGAGCATCTGGGATAAGAATGAAGACAAGACACAAGAGCTAGTGATTCCTGCAGTTCCTTTTGATACCACCTGTGCTTGCCTTGGTTTGACTAGACCTGAGCACCAAATATCCTGTGATGCTGAAGAGAGGAAACTCACACTTACCACCTGTGCTTCCTGCAGAGGTTTGAGACAGGCCTTTCCAAAAAGTTTGCTGCTAAAACCTCTCTGCTGCTAGCAATGGCAATGGGTTTCCCAGGAGCCCTGGTAGCATCCAACTGGAGAATGTTAATAACTGTCACAGATTCTGTCTTCCACCTTGGACACTGACGGCCTATTTGCAAGATTCAGACATCTTGAGACATTTGTTGAAATGCTTGGGCCCAGGAAGAAGGGAAACTACACGGAAATAAGGGCAGTGAGTGCACACTAGGCCCCTTTCTTCTTGCTTGGTGTAGGGGGAAGCAGGAGAGGGACAAAGGTCTCACAAAGGAAAATGGCTTAAGAGGTATCAGAATTTATTTACCTCCAGCAGTGTAAGACAGTGCAGCAAAAAGGACTACATTTAACTTCACACTCCAGTTGGGACTCCTGAGGTTAATGCATCCATTTAAATGGAAATTGAGTGCCAAATTATTAGCGCCTGTTTGCGAAAAAGGCCTCAACAAATTACAAAGAATCAGTACAGTACAGATCCCAGCAAGTGTTCCAGTTACTGTATCTCAACAGGCTACACCTGACTGAAGGTCAGTCTGAGCCAGCAGGAGGACTGCTCTCCAACAAGCTGAATGTCTCTGCATGAATATCGTCCCCAGGAGACTTCATGTGGGCATGGAAGAAGCAGCCAATTCAGAGATGAGGTCAGCCCATGAGCTGGGTAGACAATAAGTCAGCCAAGAGAAATGGGTTATACACAAGTAGGGACAAGCTAAACTGAAAAGCCTCTTAAAGCAGTTTAGTGGTGCCTAGAAGAAAGAAAAAAAAAAGTCTGATTTGATCTTACACTAAAAAGGTTCTTAGAGCAAAAGAGGTAGATGCAAAATTGGTGGTTTACACAGATTGGTTAAATATCCAGCTACCTCTGATGGACCCATACATCTAATATTGCAGGAGAGGCTGGCCATAAAACTGTCAGAGCCACTGACTGTCCCCAGCACTGCTCATAGTAACTCAAGTGGCAAGGTCTGATTACAGTCTGTCAAATTCAGTGGATCTCTGACCGTTTCCCATGTCACAGCAAACAGTATAACCAAAGATAATATTGACCAAGAGCTTTTCTTCAATTTCTTTTAGAATTAAACTGGTTAGAGAGTGGGAAGAATCATAACCTCATATAATACTGATACTTTGTACCAAAATAAAGTAGAAATAGGTGGTTTAGTTTTGCACTGATCTAGAACTCAGTAGTTGAACATGAGGAGAATTCAAAATCAACAACAGAATGCAAGTATACTCAGACACTGGAAAACCCATTAATTAAAAACTCAGATGATTTAAAGGTAGCAATTATTTATACATAAAGGGAATTACTTCTAAAGAGAGGAAACAAATAATTCAATACGTATAATAGAAATGTTTCATCTGTCTTTAAATACTCCTTTAAAAATCTTAAGCAGCTAAACCTGGAGGGGCTGTCTGTTGTTAAACCGTAGTAAAGCAAAGCAAGTTTAAGTAACTGTGCAGGGGTTGCAAAAACCATCTCTATGACACTAACTCACAAATCTTGTTATACTGAATAGCATAAAAACCTAATCTGACAGTGTACATTTAAGTCATCTAAAAATCAAGCTATTTAAACCTTTTATTAGAAAGAATACTCTAAAGACACATAATAGCTCATAAGTTCAAAGAAAACATTTTTCTCAAGTATGAACCAGAAATGTTAATGAAGTGGTATGTCTGGGGTTCCTTCCATTTGTTAGGCCCCACTGAAAACCATGCTTTTTCTGTTCCACCAGGAGAGATCTTTCCCCAGCACTGATCCACTTACTCATTCCAGGCAAGTAACACTCCAGCATTAGCCATTTGTCTTTTAAAGTCACTCTTAAAACCTGTAAGACTCCTGTAAGTGTGGTTCATAACTACTTTTTAATCCTCATAATGAGAAGGTTTTGCCTATTGCTTTGGACATCTGTTGTTTCTCTTTGTTTACAAGGAGCACTTCTGCTACTTAGAACCACAATGGGAACTTAAGCCCTCTGGTAGGGTTACTCTTGAGACAACCTAAACTTTTATTGATAATATCTGACCCTCAAGACAATTATTGCCATGTTGGACCTTTCAGCAGGAGGGAGGGAGCACTACAGCAAATTATTTTTATTTTTTTTACCAGCCATCTCATATGTAAGGATGAACATCACATCTAAGCACATACACAGGCCCCAAGTGTACAAACACCTGGGAGCCTTCCTGACTTGGAAGAGAAATGCAAGTCAAACTTCTAAGCTCCCCAGCCAGCTTACAGTTATCTTGACTGTCACCTTCCCAACAAGTCACTGTTTGTGGTACAAATTTCTTCTCCGAGGAATTCACAGCTAGAGCAGTCTGAAACAGCAACAAAAGGAAAACTTTTAACCACAGTTCCCTGACCAGAAACCGATGCACAGATTGATTTAAGTGATTTGTCCAGGCTTGAATAGTCATCCTTGGTAGTAATACGTGCGATGTACAACAGCAGGGCTGGTGCTCAGCCTTCTGCCACAGCTTCTTCACCACCTCTTCTCTTTGTGCACAAGAGGCTAAGCCTTGAGCCACAGCCTGAAGATATGTGACTTGAGGGGAGAGCACCACCCGAGAACTTGGTCCTCCACAGCCTTAAACCTCATCTGCTGCCCAAGCAGCTAAGAACAAAGAGAAAGCATGTAAAACACAGCAATACTGCGTCCTGTCCAAAATATCTTTACAGCTTCCAGGAGACTGGGACCTCGAATGCATGACAGAAATTCCAGGCTGCAATCTACAACGTGTCCCTAAAGCCATCGTGAAACTCCTTTCCTTCTTGGCTCTGGCCGCAGGCTTCCCTTTTAACCTGTTTATGTCAAAGTGCTGAGTGCAAGGGGAAATACCCTGGGTTTTGCCACCAGAGAGGCCCAAAACCAGACCAGTGACAGCATGGAAGAGGAATTTGGGTGGGAAGGAGCCTTAAAAGGGAAACACACTTGGAAGTGCTACAGCCTGGAGAAAAGTATAAGAGAATTAGATCATTTTGGAAATATTTACAGCTTCACTGCACTGCTGCAGAAAAAGCTCACACTGCCATGTTTAATTTATTTCAGACTTGGAAGAATAAATCTCATTAAGGGCTAGTGCTTTCTTTTCATAAGGGGAAAGCATGTGTTCACACTTAAGATAATTGCAAACATCCATGGCTTTAAAAATAAACCCTCTTGCATCAGCATGAGCTCTGAATCCATGCCTGCAAGTGGCTCCAGTCTGAGCAACCCTACAAAGATGCTGTTAAAGGCAGCAAGAGAGAGCCAAACTGAGGACAAAGTGGAGGGGGCAGGGGGAGAAGCAACATTCTGAAAGGACGGAATTGCTCCCTGTAAGCATAACTACTCTGAAGCAGAAACTATAGAGGATATTGTCCCCTACTTTGATACCACCTGATAAAAGCACCACCATGCATCCTTCAGTGCCTGGGTGTCACCCTCTCGCATTCAGCTCCTATTGTACCAATGCCTTAGAGTCTTAAGCCCCACACACATATACATCCCTAAATCCTAGAAACCCAAGCACTGCCTAATCTTTTTCAAGATACTACTAACCTGAAACGATGGTTAATCCTCTACAGCTGCTATAAAGGGAGTGTTATATCAGGCCTGAAATTATTAGACTGTCAGTTCTAAAGAGAAAAAAAAAATCACTACATGCTCAAAACACTGCATGCAGCACTGCTCTTCCCAGATCATTCATATACCCTATTCTTCCTGCTTGCCTGCCCTCATCTGTTTTCCTCTGTGGACTCTACAGGCATTTGCAAAGGGTCTCTGTGCTAAGTGTGAGAACAAGTGGGCCAAAAGCATGGATTATTATTCCAGGGTTTGTTAGCAATTTCAAAATGAAAGAAGTTGAATGTATTCGTATATGGAAATAAAAGATTAATTTTAAGCATGTCCAAAGAATCATAAGTAAATGACAAATCACTTGGCTGTGTCCTTCTTGTAAGGCATGTTCCTTTTGATCATAAATCTTTTAATTACCTTGCAAAAATGAAATTACACAGAATTTTGAGACAAAGTAATTTGAAAATGGGAAGTTTAACATTTCATTAATACACTCTTGAAAATAACCATTGTGCTTTATTTAAGGGTACACACAAATTGTGACTAAATAATACAGTACTAAAATACTTCCAGACATAAAGTTCATATCTCTCACAGGAAAAGTTGTTACTGACTCCCTCAGCTGAGCAGTACCCCAGAGAACCCAGAGTTTGAGTATAGCCCTGCTTGAACTGCCCGCAAAGAGACTGAGGGGAAAATGCCACATCAAGCAGCAGCTGATTTAACAGAAAAATTTATTTTTTATCTGAGGGGCTTAAATCTCACCTGCCTCTGTAGTCTGTAAGCACAGCAAGGTTATAATGTCATCTTAGGTGTTGTTCCACTCCTTTCCACTCTCAGATTTTACATTCCAAATTTATTTTCCACAAATTAAATAGAACAGAAGATGCAAAGAGAGCTTGGTGCCAGGCAGCACAGTCAATACAGAGGCACTACCCTCTGATCTGTCACCTGAACATGAAATTCCTCCTTCAGAGCTGAAAACACCCCTTTGATCATTAACTCCTGCAGAAAGCTGACTTGCCACTGATGACTGAAAGAGGCAATATAAAAAGAGAGCACGGAGTCTGTAACAAGATTTCCACACACACCCCCTTCCTAAATTCTTTGTAAATCCTCTGCTTGGTCTGATTCTAGGATCTTCAGCAGTTTGAGAGAAAACATGTGAGTACTGACAGGGGATTGTCATCAGGTCAGTTAGAGTGAATGTGATATACACAAAGGAAGTAAGAGTTGCACTGTTGTGCCAACACCCTCAAGTAACTGTAGCAGAGGTTGTAATGTGACAGATTAAGGAAATGGAGAAGCTTTTTGCAAGCAACCTTCTAGAGGTAGAAAGATATCTCTAGTGTCATCAGTGTTTGCAGCCCAGCTGTTACTTAAGTTCATTAATTCCATGATGTCTTTATTCAAATTACATCATGTAAGCATTTGCAACTTTGTCAGGATGATTTGATTTTATTTTAATTTTTCGTTCTCCAGAGATCAGAACCAGAAATCAGAACAATTGCTGAGGCGTGCTTCTTGGCTGATTAATCTCAACACCAGCATATATCCACACCATTTATTAAGGGTTGAAAAATCAAACCTGTCCCTTATGTAGTGCAAGACCTCCACCTCACCCACCTTGCCTACCCCTCCTGAACAGCCTGTAGCCTGCCATCCTCTAGGAAAATCCCACCACGCATCCCACAGCCAGAAACCTGGGTGGCAGCATGCTTGACAAGGGGGTCTGTGGCTGCATTGGTTCTACCAGATGCTGAAAGCTCAGGAAAAGCAGAGGACACTGCCTGCTGCCATGCACACACTCACATTGCTCAAGGAACATCCCCTGCTCAGACAAGCTTCTGCTTGTCCATGTGCATCCTTTGTGTCCTGCTACTACTTGCTGTCACTATTGCTGGCATTCCTCGCACCGGTCCAATGCCTGTTGTAGTTCCAGACACCTCTGCCATTTGAGTAATGAAAGCAGGCCTGGCTATCTAAAATATCTATGCTGCTATTATGCATCTGACTGCTGCCACTGGCACCTGTTTGGTGCTGCTTTCGCAATCCACAGGGCAGCAGTCTCCTTCATGCTATTCTGCAATTGATACGTTAAACTGTGAACACTAAATTAAGCAGCAAGTAAATTTATTCTCCTTTACTGATTGCATCTGTTTCAAAACAGTTATCAGTGCTTACTTACGAATAAGTATCCAAAACCACATCAACTTTTGCCAGCAGCTCTTGTGAAGCACCTGATTAGTCTCATAAGTCAGTTGCATAATTTCTGTATTCAGCAGGTGCCATGAATCACTTTACACTCTGGCTAACAAAGGGCAAATGCTAAAACAGCAAATAATTCCTTTCCTATGTTACCCACAAAAGGAAACATGACATTCACCATTAGGTCAAACTCATTAAGCAGAGTAGGACTAAATTTAAGTAGGATGAGTAAACTGGATGCTATTATTGGGATTATTTCACTTTATTATTGCAGTAGCATCTACATTATGTTGGCTGCCATACAGAGATAGAGAAAGAAACTGCAACTATAGCATTATTTGGCCTACCCATGCTACTTTCAGTCTAGCCAATGCAAATAACAGCAACAAAAACAAAGTGTCACACACTGTTAGCAATCCATGTATAACCTGTCCAGTGATCCTCCTGGCACAGTCACACTGCTCACCCACACCTAGTCCAGTGATGTTGCATCTACACTGCCAGTATTACCTGTGCTGGCTCCACTAAATTCATATTCTACAAATATTGTTGTCTTCTGTACCAATATATCTCCAGTGATCCCATCCCTGCTCTAAATTATGCTGATGAAATGGAGGGCAGCATTAAGCATATTTAAGTATGATTTGTGGCCTTATGCTGACAACTTCAGATGTGGATAAGTTTATTTTAAGTGAGCCCATATTGCCTTTTTTTTTTTTAAACTGCATATTCACCTCAGTTAATTTTTTTTATTGTTTAAACACATGCAGTTCAAGCCATGGAAGTATTTCCTGTGGTTCTAGCCAAGAAACCATACTCATTTCAGTGCTCTGTTCAAGATCTTTATGCAGAGACAATCCCTGTCTACCATATACATATATAGGCCTCAAACCAACAGTCTAAGGCACAGATGTTGTCTTTACTAACAGAACTGAGGTAACAGAGAAGGACAAGAGAAACTTTATACTCACACACGGAAGATACACAGCATCTGAGGACAACTGAGAAGGTGATGTCTGCCTTGCTTTGAAGAGGGCTAGCATAGTCACAGTGCCTCACAATACCTCTAGAATTATTATGTAAACTGCATCTTAATGGAGTGTCTCCGTATGAGGAGAAATTGCTCATGCAGTAATGACTCTGCAACAGAGCTTTAGTAACAAGAAAGTTCATTAGGAATGTGGATCTGTTTTGCTGGGAGCAGGAGAGGGATAGGTTTCTTTTAAATACCCTCACTGCACACCATTTAAAATGGAAAACAATAACAGGACCCAAAATGCATCCAGACACATCTGTCTTGTGCTATCCTAGCAAAATTAAGAGTTTAGAAAAGCTTTTTTCTGGTTTTAATTTTTGTGGTTACTTCAGTTTGAGAAGAGCTGAGAAGACAACAACTTCCTGCCTTGACAGTGTCTGAGGAACCACTGCTTGGAAGTCCTATCCCAACCTGGCATAAGAGTACACTGCATCAAGACAATGTAGCCCCAGACACTTACATGCGGTTAGCTATTGATATCACTGACAGATAACTAAGTCACTCATGTAAGTTGCTCTAGGTACATAGTTTGTGAATGTCAGGTGAGAGAGAACACACCCAAGAAACATCTCCAGTACATTACAAAGCAGTCATTTCCCTCTCCAAACACCTCAACACATTTGTGACTTATGAGTCTTACAGTTCTTCTGGCCCATTTCTATTCATTGCTTCAACTGTGCCTCTGTTTGAACAATGAAGACAACACTTAAATTCCCTTTATCCAACACTGAGTGGTAAGCTTGTTTTTAATTATTCTTCTCATCTTGATAGATTAGAACATTGAGGAACATAGAAGTTGCTCATCTTTATTTTGAGGCCTATCTTCGACTTCATAAAGACAGTTGCAAGCTGGTTTTATAGACTTCCTACCTGGCAGCTAGTCCATCTCCGACGAAAACATCAAAAGAGTGACTGAAAACTGTTCTCCTTGTTCTGTTCTACACACTTCTCCAGAAATTCAAGTGCTTGCAAAAGAGATATTTACAAGCAAGGAGTTTAAAGGGAGAAAAAACTGATGTGTTCAAGGTTTTGCCTTGTGTACTTAACAGATCATCAAAACCAAGTAAATCCTAAGGAGAGAGGTCTCCATATGATGCCACCTTCCTCCTTCAGTAAGAACTACTTGTATTTTGCTGCAATAAAGCAGCTGAATGTATATATTTTTTCATGCTCCAGAACTCAGATCCCCTGGAATCAAAACTAGTCAACCTACAAGCTCAGTCTCCTTGTCACTGATGGTACCTCTGTAGGTATGACATCATATTGCAACATCATTGGAGAGGAGACTGCCATAAAAGCCTCAGTTTAAGGAGTGTTGCAAGGGTGCTGCATCATGCCAGGGTGGAAGCCATGTACTCTCTACTGGCTAGCTGACTCCGCATTGCCCACCAAAGGAAGGGTTTGCTTCAAAGCCACCGTTAAGCCTATCTCTTTATTCTTACGCCCATGTATAAGCCTGGAAGTGACAACAGTGATTAAATTATCTGCATTTCTCAAGCTTGATGTACAGATTGTACCACTGATCTCAGCTGTGAAAAGTGCTTGTGTGGAGCTATTTTGTCATTCCAGCAACTAGAGGTTCTGCTGCTTTGGCAAAAGAAGGTATCTCCATAGGCGTGAATTTAAATATGAATGGAAAGCACAGGCAACTCCACATCATGGAAAAACTCAGTGTGCTCAAACAGATGGATTTTACAGCTTGAATTATTGCATTTCATTGTCTTGTGCTGGCAAAGTCCAAGCTTCTTTATGACATAAAAACAACTGTGGGTTGCTGACAAGCTGTTATTTTGCAAGAGAAAAGCAAGTGGGTAACCACAATACGGGGCATTCTGTTCAATCCAGAGGACAACGCTCTAAGGTCAGCCTGGGGTCCAGACTAGTCAAAACGTTATAATTTGCCCATGAGAGATACTCTCAATTAAAAGCTTAACATTTCCCACAGGAAAAAAATGAGAAAAAGCCATCAAAGTTCTGCAGAGAAAGCACTGTGTCATTTTTTCAGCTTCAGGTGGTAGGTCTGTCACATTTTAGCATCTTACTTTTCAATTCTTCAGTGTGTTACCTGAAACAAAAGCTCTCAAAACCAGAAGCGGTTTAGAGAAGAGATATTGCTTTATTCAGCATCAGGTGCTAGGTGGAAATCCACAAATCTAGCGCACCTTACTGGTGACTCATTTATAAACACAAGATGCTCCTCATTTCTCCTACCTAATACATAACTACTTCTTGTTATCCCATCCTTATCACTTTCAGCTTGGTGACCAACTGTTTTCTCACACAATAAGAAGCTCAGTAATTAAATCATTTTAGTTAGCATATGGTTATAAACAAAGGAGAGGCCTGCCTTTCCAACACATACATCACTTTGGAGGACCTGGAACTCATCTTTCATATTTTACTCCCTCTCCCTTGATTAAGGCAGAAAAAGAAGTTCCAGAACATTTCAGAATATGCCTCCAGCCTTGTTCTTGTTTATTTACCCTCTGTTCTTCAGGGCAGAGTGCACCTCATCTTTTTGCTTCTGCCACTTGCCCTGCATGGGAGAACCAAGGTGGGTAAGCATGGAACCAGTGCAGTTACCATTTTCTGTGCTGGACTAGCTGCTTGGAGAGACTTCCAAGAAACAGACACTCTTGTCGAAGATAGCCTAGGTAAAAGCTGTCTAGACCAGCAGAAAGGACTCAAAGCTCTCACAATATCAAACAGACCCATTTTTATGGTACTTTCAGGCAGAAATTAACAAGAGGCCCCTAAAACAGTAGGGCTGAGAGCCATATAAAAGCAACTAGCTTATAGTATATTCAGTACAAGCTGAGGGGCCTATGTCCTGACAATTCTAGCCACTTTCCCACATCATGGAACACCAAAGTTTTGGCAGCCAGGGTAAAGATAGCCTGCAAGCAGCTTCTCCTGCCCTTTCTGGTCCCCTCTGTCTTCCATCTCTCCCACTTGCTCCCAGAGGGACCAGAAGCAATCTCCAGAACACAACCAAGTGCCGGTACCCACAAGCTGCCATTTGCCTCTTCCTCCTTCCCTCTTTCCCGACAATACCACCAGCCTGTTTGGAAGCGAGCAGATTTCCTTGAGCAGACATGCTCCTAATCTATGAACTAACAGACAAATGTTGCTGTTCTATGCCTGAGCAGCAGAGCCACTGACAGCACTTCACATACTCCTTGTATTTATAGTTTCTGCAACAATTTGTCTTCCTAAAACTGCCACTGTATTATATCTATTATTTAATGTTTCTTCTCAATGATACTTTAATTTATATCAGGCCTTAATAACACATTAAAGCCTTGTCCTGTTATTTTCTTTGCCATCATGCTTTTCAAGAGCACGAGTAGCAAATTTAGCCACAGTCTGGAGCATCCCTGGTATATCTCGCCTGGAGTATTCACTCTCCTGACAATTAAAAGCACTGTTGCTTTGCAGTGGAAGAAATCCTGCTCTGTCATGGCTAGAGGAAAAGAAGTAGATTCATTCCTTGCCCTTATAAATGAAGTTAAAAGCGCAGGCAGAGGTCAGTGCCTCCATGGGGGATGCATTACAGTCTCAGCAGCAACAGAATCTTTTACTGTCCTTAGGTGTCAAGTCTTTCTGCTTTGTCAGTGTTGGATACACCACTGACTTTAGGTTTTAGAAGCAAGCACAGTCTCAAGGCATTTAAAACATGAAGTCATTATAATTTTCCAAACCAAGAAGAAACAGGGTATTCAGAAATGGCAACTTTTTCATTGAATTAAGTCTCTTGGAAATATTTTTTCCCCATTAAAATGAAATAACAAGTGCTGATGTTCCTCTAGAACCTGAGGGCTTGAAAGTCTCCCAAACATGGATAAAGAAGATTACATATTTCCCTTATTAAAGTCCCTTGAAAAACATGTTATTATGTAACAAATGTCTTCAGTCCTTGCTAATTCAGTCATCACAACTTCCAGCCTTACCTAGAGCCCAGCTGAAAATTTTCATCCCAAAAATTCCCTATAGTACACGTCTTAGAACTTCCAGTTTTAGAAGCTGCCTTCTAGTCTAGACTGAGCACATTCCTGGCCCACTTACCTTCATTTCAAACAATATTTATTAGACACACCACAGAAATTGTCACTAGTCTCTCTATATTACTGGAGCTTGATTTGTAGCTACAAACATAACTATTTTCTCTGTACACTACCCATTGAATTTTATTTATTTTAACTGTTTAGAATTTCTTTCCCCATATCTCAGGCTCCATCCTACATGAAAAAGCATACTGCTGTGGTCCTGATCTTCAACTTTGAATCTATTAACCCCAAGCACAAATGAAGCCCAACATAAGTGTACAAAGCTAGATGAAAGGGTTTAAATGTGTGCAACGTCACCCTGCCATAACAGAAATAGCAGTTGTTCTCACATTCCGCTAGCAACAATCTGAAACCCAAAAAGATTACTATATGCCAGTTTTCCTTGCAACATAGGAGCATACAAGATCTGATCCATCGCCCACAATCCGAGTCAATAAGTTTCTTGTACACATCACATTATCCAGTGCTCTATTCTTCTCACCTTTGACCATTTCACCTCCACTGTAGGCCATTATTCTGCAGCTCTGACACCACAGCAACACCCATAAATGCTCTCCTCCAAGAGGGAAGTGAAGAGAGCAGAACTGTTCTAGTCAGGTGGCAAGGTAGAGATGCTAGAATCAGAAGCAACTTGTCTACTCCTTTCTCTGAAATCAGTTCTAATGAGTTATTTCTTCGCCCAAGACAATTTATATCCATCTACATGTGGTTAAGTTCACATGGGTAGAGATTAAAGTGAGCCACAATATACAAAATCCTTTCCTTTGTGATAGCTTACACTAACACTGAGACACTGGGTTGCCCAGCTAGAGCCTTGCTCAGCTAATCATGGCTACACTGAGGCCAGTCAAAAAACCATCAGAATACAGCAATTTCACTGCTGAGTAACTTTAATATTACAGTTCAGAAAATGCTTGTTTACAAGCCAGTAACATACCTTCTAAACCCAACCTAGTAGTTAGCAAGTCCCTGTAATACAGCAATGGTACTACTGTAGCTGTCCGGTCAAGACTGAAGGAGACCATAGCAATAAATCATGAGAACAAAGACATTACTTTATAAGTACCACAAAAAATAAAATGAGCACTTCAGCCTTACTTTCTGTAGATCTTCTCTTGGTGCAGGGAAGACATCCAAACCTGAACAGACAACCTACTTACAAATGAAACCAAACAGCCTAACAACTGGGAGTGGTTCATTATAAAGGGCTCAGGAAAGCTAACGCCAATTAGCTATACCTTTTCCACTTCCCACCAGTTTTCAGTTCTTTTCTAAAATGGTTAAAGTGCTTGACATAATTAGCTGCTAATTGTTAGCAGCTGTATCCATTATCAGTTTAATTCCTAATTAATTGTTACAATTAAGGTTGCCTTGTCTACCCTGTCTTAAGAAACGTTTGTTAAGGAAGGAAATGTTACATGTTAATTAACTTGCTACCAAATTTTAGCATTTAATTAAATATTCTAAATCTGTTGCTATTTCCCTCTGTAAGCAATTAATGAGCTAGGGGTCAATTAAATGTGTGTCAACCTGCACCCTTACTCTGCTGGCATGACAAGGCAGAGATCTTTATTATATCAGAAGGAAATCTGAAGTTGCTTTTCATCCTCAAAAAGATACAGGCAACGAAAGTGCTACAAGCACATTTTTGACTGCTAGTAGCTGGCCATCTTTTCCCTTAATCCAGCATTGCCTGTGGCACACAGGCCTAAACACAGTGCGTTTATAGTGATCAAGCTATCAAGTCAGTAACAGGAAAGGATTCCTGTGTGTCCCAGACTTCCAGTGAGCACAGCTGCTGTGCCATTGCTGATGGCTCTCAGCACTGAAAAGGATAGCAGAATCAGACAGCTGAGGTTTAGCAGGGATTTGCAGCATTCTGCCATGTTACAAAGGTCTTGCATGACTTCAGGTTGATGACAGATCCTATTCCCACACTAGTTATGTGGAAAAACTAAGGACTTGTTGGTGAGCCGTACAGGGTGCTTCTACAGTCTTGGATGAAAATGGATCTAGGAATTTCACTGTCAAATAAGATATACGAGAGGGGGACATGTCTCCCTTCCTCTGGGTCTCCCCATTCTTTTCTTCAGGCCTTCAGTGGTTGTTCAACAGGAACCACTGCCAAAGCACTGTGCTATAAACAGACCAGGGCTTAGGCAGATCTTCTGTTGCTGGGATTTTAAGACAGTGGCAATTTTTTAAGCAAACTTAAGAAATCTGTTCTGAGCTTGGTTTAAACTGAAAAAGTAATTTAGCAGGCGCTCTGCTTGGCAGAATCACATGGAACCACAAGATTTAATCCTCAAATGTGTCTTTTCTCATGCACAACAGCACCTCTCACCTGCATGCTGTGCTAGAGAAAGCTCTTATTTTCGAGGGTGCAACCTCCACATGTGCACACAGACAAGCATGTGACTACTCTCACATTCAGACATGCCTCTTTATGCCTGCATATGCGTCTTTGCTTTCAGACTAACATGATTTTGTCTCTCTTTGAGTCTGTCCCTACACCAGCACTGCTCTTTCTGAGCAGGGGACTTCACTTCCAATGCAGGAAGACATTGGTGATGAATATTAATTGCTTTAACATCTTGTTGTGATAAGGCCAAGCACATTTCCATGCTTTGGCTTGTTGCTAGGGAACTGAGAATGGCAAGTCATGGATTTCATTTGCTTCAGGGCCCACTTAGGTTGCAAAACAGCATTAAGCCACAGAGCAGGATTTGCCTGTTAATTATTTAGTCTAATAAAAGAAAGGGGGAAAAAAATCAGTGTTTTTTCTCTTTCCTCCCAATTTGGCTTTCAGACTGCATAAGGTCATTAATCCCCAGGGCCAGACAGCTTCTTGGTCACACATGATACCTTCCCCTGGAGCAAGACGAGGATGCCCCTGTTTGTTTAATGGAGCTCTGCTGAACTGCACCTTGCAGAACACCACAGCAAATGACTATATTTAGATTTAATTGTCCGGAAATTGTAAGCATAATATTCTCTCATTTCACTTCTAATTTTAGATGTAAACAAGCTGGCAAGTCAAGCTCATCCTGTCGCCTCCACCTGCAAGCAGCACTGCTGGAAGAGCTGCTTCCCTGAGCACGGATTGTGCCTGCTGCTGCGTGTGTCCTCCTGCTACCAGCCTTGCAGTGCAGCCATGTTGGAGGCCAGCTGGAAGGCCATTTGAAGATATCCTCCTGAGTCTGTGTTTACTCTGCCACTGCAAATGGCATTTGAACCACCCTTTAGGATTGCTGTCCTTACGGTGGGGATGTCCCCCATGGAAATCTGAGCACACTCACAAGGAGTGCGTTGCTGTGGCGGATTGTCAGGTTTCGTCTCTACCAGAAACTTGTTCTGCCCATGGAGAAGAACTGAAAGGAACTGAGGTACTGGTACCTCTAGGTGTGCACATGTGCTCCACTGTCTGCAAAAATGCCAGAGAAGCAGAGCTTTGCAAAGGACTGCTCTGTGTGCAGTGTGGAGTTTTTCCCTCTCATCCTATCTGCCCCTTTCTCCTCCATCTTTGCACCCAGGTAAGATGTCTGGCAGATCACTGGCAATTGCACAATGTATAGCTGGACACACACTAGTGACTGACTGCCCCACAAAGCAGGACTGCTCCAAATTACTGCTTTGCCTGAGAAGCATCAATAAGTAGTGGCAGGCAAGCAATTAAAAGAAACATCAGATACAGAAAGGAATGGTCCGTTTGTGAGCAGGAATCCAGGCAGCACTGTTACCCACAGGGTGTGCTCCAAGGAACCATCCTGATGTGTTCGTTAAATCTCCCAAATGCAAAAGCTGCCCCAGTGTCACACCATGTTGAAATGTCTCCCTCCTGCCTTCCATTTATCCTGCAGCATTCACAGATTTTATGTATTTGCTTCTTATCAGAGCTGAGCAAGTGATTAAGTTAATTTATTCATCAGATTGTTTCTTTTTAAATCTGCTGTGGAATCCATCTGTTTAACTGTTCCCCAAATGTCATCCCACCAGAATCCATACCTTTTCAGGACATCAGAGTGATCCATCTGCCCCATGGCCATGCTTCTTCCTCAAAGCAAAAAGTCCCATCTGTTTTACATGACCACAAATCTACAGCAACTCCCATTGCTACAGCATCCTTGAAAGGCAAGACATCAGAAGTTTATCATCTTTGCAGTTGATCCTCACCCATTTGAGGGGTTTTCTTTGGCTAAGTCTAGGCAGGGATCCCCTCTGTAACGCAATAGCCTCAGCCAGGTACAGAGCTTGCAAATGTGACCTCCCAATTTATGAGAGAATATTTTTATGCAGCATCATCCTCCTTTTTTCTGGTATTCAGACTGAAAACCTTCAGCCGACTCCTTAGCCACGCTTTTCAGGAGATTGTTTTTCCCAGGGGTTGGTTAGTTACTAGGAGACAATCAGAGATAATAGCTCAAGAATGCTGTCACAACCCCTCCTGGAAGTGGATGCTCACCTCCTTCACACAGGTTACTATGCAGTGTGAAGGTGACCCTCAAAACAAAAATTGCAATAAAATGCAAAGGTCTCCAAAGTGTTCACAGTTCAACACAAATTCTTCCCTTCCCTCACTGAAGGCAAAAATGTTTGCAGCGTAAAGGAGATATGATGCTTTAGCCATGCAAGCAACATATTTTGAATGAGTATGATTATTACTGAAAGGAAATGATAACGCATGGGAATGGGAATCAAGGGAAGTAAATTCTGTTTCATACGTCCCACCAAGGGGTTAGTGTATGAGGCCGTTTGTCTCAGCCTCTCCACTTATATACTGATAAAATGACTCCACCTCTGCAAAATGTGATGATCTCCACAGCTGGAAAGGTCTATGCAAATGTTAATTACTAATGAGTTTTTTTGTTCTATTGGGTGTTGTTTTTATAGCTATGAAGCCATTTTAAACGTGCTTTTCAAAGGTGAGGGAACATAGTGAATAACCACAATAATACATATAGCGCTCTGTGAGCTGTTGCACGATAATATGGCTCTGATTTGCCCCTGGACCTGGACTGACAAATCACAGCATGTGATGGTCACGTTTGCATAAGTAGCAGATGCTTGAAATGCAGTTATGTGCTCAGGAAGAAGGGGTGGTAGCCTCTATGGGAGAAAAGCAAGGAGAAACAGCAGACCTGATCTTTGCCGTATAGGCATCTATGGTATTAATATCTGACTGTCACAACAAAGAAAGTCCAGACATGTGAAGCAAAAGAGTGAGCACAAAGGCACTTCCATAAAGCCTTTAAAGGATACTAAAGGGTAGACTGTCTGCTTCCACCGTGTGCCATAAATATCAGCCAGATATCAGCAAGGCAGAGCAGAGAATCCAGGATTACTCTATATTTTCCTGTGGCTTCACTGACTGGAGTACTTCCTCTGCTGCCTTTCCCTCTGTGTGGTAGTCATCAGTCACTGTCTTGGTCGGAGTAGGGGGTGAAAGCACTTGCCTTCAGAAAAGCTTGCTGCAACTATCTGTGCAATAGAGGCAGGGACAAAGGGCTGCCCTTGGAAACAGATGTCTACAAGAACTAGCAGCACTTTAATATGCAGTTTCATGTCTCCAGAGCCTCGAAACAGAAGACCCATCCCCATCCTAATAAGGCCAGCAATATATGTTGCATTCTGCATCCAGGTGCTTCTAGGCACCAAAGACATAAGGAGCTTGGGCTTCATTTAATCTTGCATTTTGGTCTGCTTCTCAGTCCGGGAAAATTCGGGTTACAACTGGGTCCTGCTCAAGGCTACACCATGCCAAGTCCATCCCCTGTAGCAGAACTCCAGCACTGTCTGCTGATACCTTGGTCTACACCACAGACTTTAAAAGAGGGCAATGGGGCAAATGTGAGGTTCTTTCTTTCCCTCCTTCACCTTGCTGAAAGGGTAAGGGAATGAGAGCAGGAATTCTTGCTAACAGCTGGTTGAACATTGTAGAGACAGGTGCACCTGGTTAAGCACTGCTTCCATGGATCCCATACACAGTCAGTGTCACAAATAACAGCATTTTGTCAGTGAGGTGGCCAGCTGCTGCCCGCAGGAGACTCAGAAATGCCAATTGTAATTACAGCTTTTATTTTGAAATACAGTCCAAGCCCCAGTCCCAATGAGATTTGTCATACCACTAACCAAGTGAGCCTTGCTTGAGCCAAGTGCAAACACACTTGACTGTGAGAAACACAGAGCGCCCTATACCTTCATCTGCGTGATCACTCACATCCACCATCACAGTACAGGGTGTACACATGCTATGCTACAGACTCTGAATCAAGATTAGGAAGGCTCAGAAATCTTACTAATATTCAAACAGTACATTAAAGGATAGGCTATTTCCAGAGTATCGATTGTCTCTCTCCTGCTTCTCTCTTCTGCTTCTATTAGTTCAGACAAGGAATGAGTCTCTTCAGAAAATCAGAGGTGTAGTATGAGTTCCAGCTGGCTGAAGAAAAGAAAGTGCCACCTCACTCCCAGCAATACATTTACTGCGAATTTCTGTATGCACTGTGTAGAAACTTTGAGTTTCTGTACGCAAACCTGTGTCTTTTGGTTTTAAATTGTGCAAGCACAAGTGGGCCTGACATGAATTGCATGTTCACAGCAGTAACACTCACCCAGCCAGAAGACTCCAGAAATCAAAGCAAAACCAGCACAAACTGAGCCAAAAAGAGATAATTTCAGAGCCACCCTCTGAACCACTGCTGGGTTCTCTCTCTTATCTTCTCCCTAACCCATTTTGGAAGGTAACTCCAGCTCTGATGGGATCAACTGAGAATCTGTTAGAAAATCAAAATTTTTGCAAAGCAAGCATATGAAATTAATTAAATGAAAGCTTGTGGACCACTCTAGGCATAAGAACATAGATCAGTAAACTCGGAAAGTTCATTCAGGGAATGTGACATTAACCATTCAGGAACTAATTGTATTGATGAAAGAGGCCAATGTGTGAGTGAAGTTATACTTATTTGTTTGATGCGCTTTACAATCATTAGCTAATGAATTTTTCATAAGGCTGAGAAATTGCTTCCAATTTTGCAATGGAATTGCTATGCTAAGTTACAGGGCATGAGACAGAGAGGTCAAATGGCTTGCCCAATTTCACAAAATAGAGCAGCAGTAAAACAGGGGGCTACAGCTGTTATTTGTGCTAAAGAAGTTGCAATATGGTGCTTTGGTGGTAATTAATGAGATAGTTGACTAATGAGCATATGGCTATGACAAGCCCTTATCTCTTAATGGATTAACAAATACTAGAGGTAAAAGCCTGGGGAAGGAGATGCAGGCTGCTAACAGCAGCATACCAGGAGACTTCCCTGAAGTAGCTGCCTATGTCATACAAAGTAGGGGAGATGGCGAAGCTGCCAAATCTCAGCAGCAGGGTATGGGAGTTTAACCATTTTTTATCTAAAACACTGCTTTATAAAGACTAGATCCAGAACACATTGAATTAAAAAATCCCAATGGCCCTAACATTGTGCTGCAAATTGTGTTTTTTCATATGGTATCCAGGATCTCTACAGTTTTGGCCTAGCTAGAAACACTACTAGAAGCCAGCTTTTGATATTTTCCTACTATCTCATCAGAGAATTCTCAATATCCAGCTGCACCAGTGCGGATACCTTCCAAATTGTTTCCAGTGTAAATGTTAACCTCTAAACTGTCCAAATGTTTTAAGGAAGTATGATACTCACAGACGGATCATCCATTAAGAGGCTGTACCCTGAGACTCGACTCGGTTCCCTGCTGGCGCTGATATGAGGGACAAGCTCTGAGCATGCCTTTTGCTGCTGAGCAATTATGCATCCTCTCAGCCTCGGCAAAGAGAAGATTACTGAGCTCCCAGCACACAGGGGCTGCTTCGGTCTCGTTTCTGCCATGGAACAGCTAGGACCGCCTGCCTTCCTGAGGTCAATTAATTTTCCAGTTTTACCTCTGTCTCCAGCACTCACAGGCTGTCTTTCAACAAAAGGCACTCGGCCCTCCAAGCAAATCAAGTGAAACAGACCTGGGAGCACCCAGCCTCTAGAAAACAGTCTTCAAATGCTCCCATTCAGCTCAAATTCCTCAGTAACTGTAGCTAAAACACCCTTAGGTTTCCCTGTCTCCCTAACCACCAAAAGCAGCTCTGCCCTGCCAGGGAAAGCAAAATCAGAAGAGCTGTTCATTTGACAAGAGAGCTTGCTTGAAACCAAACAGGGTTTTGCAGTTAGGAATTAATGTTTTGGAACACAATATTATGAGATTGATTTTAAATAGATGTTTCCCTTCTCATTTGTAATGAAGTGAATGGTGCTGAGAAAGCCAGAGGAAATTATATAAACCCAGCCTGCCTATTGCTTTGGAAGTGTCTTTAAATATTTCCCTCCCACAGTCAGTGCTGGATTGTGAGTAGCAAATGACAGACAGAAGAGAGCAGATGAATATCTGTTTATGCAGGAAAATGAAATGTATGAATAGTTATTTGGAGGACAAATGTATTTTGACAGGTATCTAATTTCATTCTGTTGATAAAATGCACTTTGTCAAGTACTTTCTTGCATTCTGGAGTTGATGACTGGTCGGTTTGGTTTGTTTTTCTTTTAGTTTGCAATCTTTCTCAATGGGTAAAAAATAAACCAACTTGAAAAATTACATTTGTCAAACATCACAAAGCAATTTAATTTTTTGTCATCACAAATGTGTTTAAAAGAAAAAAAGAAATCAATATGCAGGCACTATTTATTCAGCACAAAAACCCAAACTAAGAGGGAGTTTTGGTAAGACACAAACATATAAGGAAGGACCCAATTGTAACCTGACAATGAAAAAGCGCCCACAAATATCTTCACAACTTTGCAGTCAAAACAAAAGAGAGAAGAAACATGGATCTTGTGTGCTGCTGCCAATCTCAAATAGTGGTAAAACTAGAATCAGCACGCTGTTCTGCTGTTGGTCTAGTGTAGAGGCTGGACCCTGTATCACTGTTTTCCCTCCACTCCTGTGCCTGTTGGGACTGTAGAATCTTGTGTGCACTGACTGCATATTTTCATGCTAACATGCATCACTGCACAGCAGGGCACACTCCACTAATACAAATTATTCTATAAAGCAAATGACAGGGGCAGCTCAACTACTATTGTAATTCTTTTTATTATTGTTGTGCTTAAACTGAGAAAATTGTTTTCTCATGGCATGGAATGTTTTCTATGTCTGCTTTCCTTTGAGAATTTTAAGGATATTACAATCCCACAAACACAAACTCACCTATATTTGGAGGACATGCACTGTTTCTCCTCACTAACCAATTATGTCTGAGAAACACCAACATCCTTCAGCAAGAGAAGAAAAGGCACAGCTTCTGACCTCACTTTTACTAATAAACAGCAGCAAACGGAACAGTTGAGCAAACAGACTGCAGTCTTCTCCCCTGTGGGAACTGAAGACAGAAAGAAGGGACAATTATTTTGTTGTTCAGTGCACTGTTGATGGGCATTCAGATATTCTCCTAATAGGCCTTAAGTAGAGCTCTAGATGAAGTAGAGAGTGCCTGCCGAACAGTACAGCAGTTACTAACATTCAGCAGATCAGGCCACAAGCAGAGTCCCTGGGTGCTGCTGTCCTCCACGTCTAGGTCTAGAGTACTGGTGTAGAGGAGAATATTTTCTGCTCCTCTCCCTAAGCTTAGAAGAAACTCAGGAATGTTAAAGATAGTGGGCGAATACCACATAAGGAAAAAAACCCTGCTTCTCTTTTAACTTGTTCTTTGTAACAAGCTAGCTAACAGTTGTTCACTGGATGTTGCAAATCTCTTATTCCTCTGGTATCAATAACTGATTATCTTGATCCAAGCAACACAAATGTCTCAGGCTGAGTTTAAATATTTGTTTAATACATTTCTTTACTGTGGTTATTTCACTGACCTTGCATAGGAATTTAATGGCTTTTTAAAAGCAGGGCAAGGTAGCACAGGTAGATTTACTGCCAGTGCAATACTGACATAACGAAGTTCAATTTCATGAATGAGGCATTGGGCTGCTGGTCCAGAATTCTGTGGAAGAACGATCACCTGTGAAACACTTTTTCTTCAAAGTTAATAAAAAAATATATGATTGTAATAAAAGCTAATGACTAAATATCACCCGCCATAAAAAATGGCAGAAATAGTGATGGAAAATTGTGGTTTGGGTAAGGACACTCAAAACTCACATCTACTACAACAGTACTTCAAAAGGGAGACATCATTTTGTCATGTATCCACAAGAGGCTGAGCTCTTGAATGTGGGCATCTCCAAGCACTTTTTTTTTTTTTTTNTCCATGGGAAGACAAAGCACCTCATTAGAAGTTGCTTAACAGGTAAAACATAGGGCCTGGCTGGGGGTGAAGGCATCTGCAGGACCTACCCAGCAGCACAGCTGCTTAGCCACACACAGGGCAGAAACTTCACACTTTTTGTAGAAGGAAGGAGAGTGGGAGCCTGTCCCCTACTTAGCCTTGACAGCAGATGGATACCAGCACTCGCTTTTAAAGGTTTGATCTAATAGTACAATCTTTGGTCAGAATCGATCCATGGCCTATGACTTCAGAGGACTGCTTGAGGAAGCTTAAATTCCTTGACTTCAAGAGAACAGTGGGTTAACTGTGAATAGCCCTAATATTCAGAGCCAGTCCAGAGCAAATAAGCTGGCAGAAAAGGAAGTGGATGGATTCAGAGGAGAATTTGCTCACAGGCAGGTAGCAGAACCAGCAGTACTCTGACTCTTGGCCCTGCCACATAACATCTCAGCTGTCCTAAGCTTCCTTTTGTCTTGAACTCCATTCTTGTGACATAAAAGAGGTTAGATTTTTTTGCTGAGGTCATACCTTTACAGCTTTATAACCATCCTCCATAGGCAGAAGATAATACCCCTCCCACGCCTTCTTTGGGGGCTAGCTTAGTGGGAACTCCATGAGTGCTCACAGCATCAGTACAACTAACTTGTTCCTGTTTTGTTCCAGGGGTGTCAGTACTGGAAGTGATCTGCTGCTGACTCAAGCCTTCCAGGAGACAAAATGAAAGATGCCATAGGAGTACAATACCTGGGTGATGCTTCCGGGGCAGCGCATTTGGGGCACACACCTCACTACACCCCCATTCCAGAGGCCCTTCAGAGAGCCTGCTTCTCAGCCAGGGCTGCTCTGTAATGCCTAGTGATGAACTGCAAATGTCCCACTATCAGGTTTTATAAATTAGAAGGCATTTAATGAACTGTGAGTGCAGTGCATTAAGAAAGACAAAGGGAACTACTTTCTAGGTGCTGCCTGAATTTGTTCTAGCTTCTGCCCAGGGAAATCAACGGGTGCATTTCCCAGGCTCACCTATAGCCAGTGTCTTGCACCCAAGCTCATATTCATAGTGACTGTCCTGTTGCACCGCAGCAGCTTCTGCTCACCTCCCAGCCCGATGCTGTGCTTGCCTGCTTAGTTCTTAAGCACCTGCAAACTACCCTGGTGCCGGAGCAGCTTCGCTGCTCGGGGCTTCTCAAAGAGACAGAAGCCAACAGGGCTCGGCTGCCCATATGCAAGAAACAGCTCCTGCTTCAAACCTGCCCCTGCAAATTTCCCTGTGTCAGCCGGGAGGGAACTCTGCCTGGGGAAGGGAGCTCCAGCAGGTGAGAGCATGGGATCGCTGCTGCATGATAATGGCGTTGCTTAGCAACATCTGCACCTGCAGTTCATTTAATTAGGATGTTTCCGAGCCTCTCATGAGGCTGAACTAGAAAGGACTTCTGCCAGCAGCGAGTGACATGCTGTGGTCATAGTCAGGTACCAGCTCTACCCCATCAGTTTCAGGCTCCATAGCCTGAGGTGAAGCAACACGGGGACCAGCATACAGCTCTGCTGCCCAGATCTGGGCTCACACAAGGCACCATGCCCCTATAGCTAGACAGCAGCCAAGGCTGTTCTTCGCTGCCTCCTACTCACCTCTGTATTGTTCTTCAGGCTTTCTCTTTTCTCTAGAGAGCAATTACTACTCTCCACTGCAGAGCTAACTTCCCATTTCACTTTTAAAGCAAAGCAGAATAAAATCTATGAACTACTATAAACCTAACCAGCAAACCTGGCTGGTTAAACTAGCCCTATAGACCACTGTTCCTGTCTCTCAACAGGCTTTAGGATCCTCTTAGAAACTGTGGCTGGAGGACGCACATCCTTATTTCAGTACACTCTCAGCCACATCCACACTACCAGCAGAAACACCCTCACTTCACCCACATACCCATGAAACACTCCAGGTGGATAGTCAGTCACTCCTACTGCTCAGGAATGATGCAGATTACTCTCCCTTCTGGGTTTAATGCTTAATCCCAAACATTTATCATATTCTTCTCCAAGCTGCTTACTTCTGTGCATGTTCATTCTTCCTGAAAGCTGCTTTTTCTTTAAAATCTCTTTAATTATCTCTTCCTCAGTAGCATCTCCAGCTGGTACCTTCTGCTATGTTATCCTGTGGATTGTGCATTCCTCCAACTAAAAGCATTAGACCTCTGGAGCAAGAACTCTCCCCTTCCTGGTTTCAGTGAGAAAGGATAATTATGACATCCTCTAAACCACAATGTGCCTTGAGCTGCATTCTGGCAGGTACCACACTGCAAAGACGACTTCTCTGTTCTGAGTATTTAAGAGAGCTATCATGTGAAGAGCTGATTTAGCAGCCCACCTTCTGCCCCAGCCAAGTTTGCTGACTGGAGATCAGAAAAAGGAAGAGCCACTTAGAGTTTTACATTTTGTGCTTGTTCAGGAAGAACCAATTTTGAGCTCATTCTCATCTCTGATTTTCCATTATTTTCCTTGCTCTCATTTGGAGTTTGCCTTTGGGACTATTTCCCCAGGAGAAGCAATAAGAGAGGTAGGACTAGAGGGTATTTATTTCTGACAGTTTCAATTGTTCTGACCCTGCAGGAACAGCTACAGTCAGGCAAGGGTATGCTTCTCTTTCCTTTACCAGGACTAGTAACGCGGATCAAATTTGCTATCTTGCTGACAGGACAACATAGCTCCAGGTAGCTACTGCCTGGTTGCATTCCCAACAGTTTTGTTGCTGTTCTGTCCAGGCCCCCTTAATCCAAAGGCATACAGTTTGAAAAGCAGTGAAACCCAACCCTTTTGTGAAGCGATAACTGCAGAAAATAACCAGTCTTAGGAACACAAGCTGCAAAAGTGAACCCACAGGACACTGGAACAGATTTGGGCTACTGAGCCCATACTTGTTCTGATGCAGAGGAGCACCCAGCATTTCTATTGTTTTTTCTTTCCAGCCCATATCAGAAGAAAAGGTCTGCACAAGGTGCTTCTCTGGGAGTTGCTATGGTTACAGCACGGTGTTGCATAGCAACAAGCTAAGCTGAACATCACAAAGGCATTTTTTCTTTCTAAAATCCTTCCCCTTGTGTATTCATCCAAATGAGTTAGATTTGTCTGCAGCCCCAGCATAAACACACAGCAGGGAACATCTACCTATTGATTTTGTAGAAAGACCATCTCTATGAGTAGCGTGAGAGAATGAAGTATGTGATCCAGGCATCAGGAAAAGCACCAGGACTTCCCTGCTGCCTGATGCCCCTCCTTGGTATGGCACACAAGGGCAGGGCGGGTGGGAGAAGCTGGCACAGCCACAGGGTAATTTTGTGGGGATGGCCACGCCTTCTGCAAATACAGACAGGAGATCCTGCGCGCAACACGAGGATGTAACAGTGCCATGGCCCCAGTGAGGAACCACATTTACACCTCCAAGCAAATATTCAGGAGTCAGTTCTTGCTGCACTCCCTGAGGCTTGCTCAGCTTCAGCAGCCTGCTGACATAAGGAGGCCTGGGGAGGCGGGGTGGAGGGGGCAACCTGTGCAGAGCCAGAGAAAAATTGCTAATAGCTCCAGAGCAAAAAGGCACCCAACACCTCCAAAGCACTTTCCCTTTTTTTTCCTTATGCCTTTCAGGCTTTTCAGCATTACCATTTCTGGCAAAGAAAACATCCATTCTCCTTCGGGTCCAGGAGGTAACTGGCAAGTGTGGCTGACATTGAGGAATGTGGTTCAGACTTCAATGCGGCAGGGGAGAAATTTGTTTTCTCACCAAGGCTTATGCCCACACTGTTGCTTGCTCTGACAGTAATGCACATCCATCTTCAACGCCCCCACATCTATCCACCACTCAGTACCATGCTTCTTGCTACTTCGTGCATCCTGAAACATGCCCAGTACATAGATCAGTGTAAATAGTATGCATGTTTTTCACTCCTGCCTGCATTTATTCTTCTGAATACACACCTCTTGTAGCCCTTCACTGCAAGGCTGCTGTCAGCTACAACTCCCTGCCATTCCTGGGATGACATGAACACTTTGGAAGCATGCTACAGAGGAACATCCCAGCTCAGTTGCTTGTTGTCTTGGTCAAGAAGCTATTGCGGGAGGAATTTTTGTTCTATTCTCCTGTTATTATTACTTTTGTGAGGGGCTGTCTAACCAGATATAACTCAAGAATAATGGTGAGCCTGGCATTTACAGAGATGATTTCCTTTGCCATCCAGGAGCTCACCTCTGTTGACCCCCAGCCCTCTACCCTCAGCCAGCGGTATTCTCCAGTTTTCTCATATTGTCTGTTTACTATATTGACTCTTTCCATTTTGCTTGCTGGTCTCCGGAAGAAAAAAAAAAAAAAAAAAAAAAAAAAAAAGGAGGATAAGGCTTTCTTCTGAAAGCCTGATACGGAGAATCAGCTAGTTTTCTTCATGTGCTGTTGATGTTAGGGGACCATGTAAGGGCCCCTAGTCTTTTTTCTTTATGATTCATGTTCAGCTAGAAACCATATCCTGCCAAGGAGGCACATGGGTGCTGCTGCACACATCTGTGCAGGCATACTGGCTGTGCATGGTACTGAAAGTCTGCCAGCACAAATCTGCCTGACCTTACAAAGTCTCTGAACAGTCAGGCACGGGGGGAAAAAAACCCAACCATCTCAAACAAACGACAAAAAAATCCCCACAGAGTCAAGAAACAAGAAGTCCCTTTGCAGATTTACCTTCAGCTGCAGAGCAGAAATGTTTTCTCCTCTTTCTTTTCTTACCAAATGCAGAATTAAGGTAGAAAACAGCCTGACCAGTGCTCCATAAAGGAACTCGTGAACTTTGGATAGCTCACACTCCTTTCTGGGTCTCCAAAGGATGTTCACAGATTAAGACTTGAGTTTTCAGGGCACCCAGCACATTGGGCCAGGACTCCTGGTCTGTGCTGCAAAGACAATCACTAGAAAGGCTGCTGCATAAGACCTTGGGTTCAGCTGATTGAAAATGACAAAAGAGGCTTTAAGAGAGGGAAAGCATCAAAAAGGAATGAGGAAAAACAGGATGGAGCTGGAGGGCTGAGGAGTCCCACTGAGAGTGGCTAAAAGTTAGATGTTTGGTTTTGATAAGCAATCATGGCTTTGGAAGTGAAAGATTCAGGTCTTGTGCAAGGTCAGGTCTCTCATTCAGCCTGACTTCACAACCAAACATGGGGTAACACACCAAGCACCACTATAGAGTGAACTGCATTTCAGCAATTGAACACTTACACCCACACCTTTCTCCATCTGCCGCTGCAAACCCCGGTAGGCTGCTCACAAGCCCACAAACACCAGTGACAGTTGTCTTCATTAGTTTCTCTGTGCCCAGAATCATTCAAATACTCAGATGAGTTGGGTTATTTCTCATTATTCCTCTGCTGCTGACTACAGTGTGCCTCAGAGATCAGAATCTCTGCACGAGATGCTGTACAAACCCACAGCCAAACAACAATTCCTGTGGAAGGGATAAGCAGAGTAAGAGCATCCTAGGTGACACTAAAGCAATCACAAACAGCAGAATAAGCTATGACTGCAAGCCTGTGTATGCTTTTCACTAGCATTTCTGCAATGGGCGACAGGCAATTTGGAAAATCCAGACTGATTTTCTTCACAAAGCCCAAGGGGATCCTTGGCAGCGTAATCTGCTGTCTGAGCAGTGGAAGCAATTATTACAATATGAGCTGTGTTAATGCAGCAGCCGTTGCTGTATTGGACCCAAAATTCATTGCTTCCAGTGATATTTTTAATATGCATTCACCATGCTTGCCTTTGTTGTGTGACAGCTCCTGACAGATCTGTTTTCTGTTGCACTGACCTAGCAGACAGGAAAGGAGTTGCATCTCACTGGAAGTTGGCTGGAAGGACAGCTTAACGAATACAGTCACCAGTATTTGATTCAGTCAGGTGGTGAGCCAGTACCAGTTGCAGCATGTGCTCCGCCCTCTGTTCTAGTGCCACTCGCATGTTTGAATGCTCTCCATAGGGGAAAGGCATACGTCAGGAGAGTTTAATAACATAGGGCTGGATTAATATTAGGGCTGTATCTGTGCAGTGTACTTCCCATGTCTGCAGCTGCCACTCAGATTGTTCCAACATCAGAAGCTTGGAGGTCTTTTTGTCACCATCTGGGAGCTGTTGTAACACACTTGGTACTTAACTTCCCTCCACGTAAGGCCAGGTACCTGCTAGCCCCTAGGCTTTAAGAAGCCCAATGGCTTCTTTGTGGCCCTCATGGCTGACACAAGAACAGGCCCTTTGTCATGAAATGGGTAGAGAAGATTGTCATACCTGTGCCATGTCTTCCATCTTACCATCCCCTTGCATGCTCCTTCCCTTGACTTTTTAATTCTTGAAGCTGCATGAAGACTTCAGGAAATCCTCTATTATACTAACTGAGAACCTGTGACCACTGAAGCTAGAAACTACCGTGTTTCTGATTATTGGGGCTGAGAGCCTCTGCAAATACAAATTGGAGATCCTCTGTTTTGGCAACACAAATCTGTTTGAGCAAGGATTGGGCCATGTAACTCCCAGCTACCCCATCCCAAGCCCAGATCTTGCTCCAAAGAGCAGGTCGTGTGGTACCTCAAGCATATCCCACTGTGTTTTGTCACACAGGCTAAGAACAGGCACCTTGCAGAAGGGGACGTGTTCTTACATCAAGACAAGATGCAGCTCCATTACAAAGGATTACAAAATCTCTCATACTGGCCCATTTCTGCTAAGAGAAGACCAGGTCAGAAATCTTGGTAGGTAACTGGGACAGATACCTGGACAAAGCAGGTTCATCTGTATTGTCTCCAGAAATTGATCTCATCTGTATACCTGATGAAGCATAGGGACAGGTCCAAACCAGAAAAACAAGGCTCAGGAGAATTTCACAAAGAAAACCTTGCTCCAGCATGTAAGCCCTCAGCTGTGTCAGTGCCTCCTCTCCTTGCATGGAGGTATTACCTGGTTTTGAATAATGCTATTAATTTTTAAGCAGTGAAAGGACACAGTAACTAATCGAGGGTGGAAGGAAAACACCTGAACATTTAGTGAGTGGTGATCTGGCTTGGGGATTCATTTAAACAATAGCAAAGATTTACCAGTGATAACATTTCTGACACATTCAAAACAACATGGGCAAAAATACCTGGAGCTGACCCACTCCTTGGCAGGTGAGTCTTTGATGTCCTAAATTCCCTTCTTAGTGAGAGAATTGTTTCTGGCAGCCCTGGGGCTCTGTGCAAGGATCATCCAAAATGCTAAACTCTTTGCTATGCCACTGGCACCTGCCTTACTGGACAAATAGAACCACTCAGATTTCAACTCACACTTTAGTACCCAAGACAAGCGTGTTTGCATTGTGCTTCCTCTGACAGATCATTTTCCATATTTAAAAAACAAAACAATAAACAAATTGCTGCAGTTCAACAAACAGGTGGCAAGGAAACAGCTTGCATTAAATACTTATGTGTAACTGGGTAAATCTCCTGGGATTAGGGCTATTCTTGCCAATATGAGAAGTTTATTTGTAATTTTCCATCCTCACAGGGAGTGAGCTGCATTAAGACCACACTATAGTAATTGGTTAGTGCTTCCAGTTCCCCATCTTCGGATGAAATCATAGCCTCTAGAAATCAGTAGTGCCTACATCTCGTGGTGATACAGAAGAAGCAAGATTTTGAGCAATGCACAAAGCTCTGCAATCATATTAGAGGCCTTGGATGTGCTTGGATTCAGTGGGCTATCACAAGGGTCCAGCCAAGCAGAATCACTCAGGTGAAGCAAACAAGCCACCACGTGATTCAGTTATGGCAGATTGCACAAGCAGCAGAAAAGGGCAAGCAAAAAAGAGCAAGCACCAAGCGGTCTTTTTCTGAGGCCTGTGGTAAAACTCCAGACTGAGTAGCCCTGTACAATCAATGACTTTGGGGAGAGGTCAGAGAATTCATTTTTAGGGGACTGCTTTGGAGGCTTGCAGCAGGAGACCACATCTCCAGCTCGAAGAGTAAGACACTGACACTTGCAGTGTGAAGCTTCCCCAGGGCAATAAGTCTCAGTTTTGGAGCTGGCACATGACCTTCCTGAAGAAAAGGGGCTGAGAAAGGAGGGAGAGAGAGGAAAAAGCAAAAGTCATCCTTATCTGCTCACCTCTTCCCCAGTGAGTGTCCAGTAACAACCACTTTCCTGCCAAATGTTGGCTACCTTCACTTTTGATAAGATCTATGGTCCAACCAAAGGTGACAGACCTGGTTCGAAGAGGTCAAACACCTCCCCTCCCCAATGCCTACATACTGTGTTGACACTCCAGGTGAGAATGTGAGGGCAGAGGCATCCAGGAAGAAGATTATTTCCTCGGGCAGTCTAGCTCTCTCTATTGATCTCTAATAATAAGCCTGTGCGCTTTAATGCTTGTCTCCAAAATGGACTAATTCAGGAAAGGTAAATATGTCAAATAAATTGTTAAACATGTGAAATATACATTGTCTTTTTAAGTTCAAGTTTCACAGCTGACAGAAAACATGATGCATAATCCCCAGAGCTGAGCAGGATTTGTGAGACTGCGGAATACCACATTAAACTCAAAGCTCCTGGGCCAATGATTGCAAGTCCATTTTGCAGTAATGAATTGTTTGTTATAGAACATGTCATAGAGCAGATGTCTCATCAGTCACTGCACCAGAGACAACAATACTCTGAGAGGCTCAAAAACCATTCCTGGATTATGGTATAAAATTATGAGGAAAGAGACGTGAATGTTCAATCTCAATAAGAGCGATGTTTCTGTTCTGTTCCACATGGTAATAGACAGTGCTTATCCAGAAAGCAATTGGCACAGTTTTCAGTGCCTTGTGTATTGGACTATAAACACTTTAGACAAAGGCTTGGCTAAGTTAGAGCTCAGAGAACCAGCCCCAGCACTCAGAAAGAGGTATTTGTCTTCAGCAAACAGGGTGTTTGCTGGAGACCACACTCTCCTGGCCTCAGTCACATCATCTCTCAGGGCTCCCACTGTGGCACACGTAGCAAGTGACAAAGCATTCGCTTAGGAGCTGAGAGCCAAGATGCAACAAGGTAAACAGACGCAAAAGAGCTGGTGACATTTTCTTGCAAATTCACATGCTCCAGCTCCTTGATAACGCACACAGCTGCACACAAATTATGCCTTTAATTAACACACTACAGCAATCTAACAGTAACTGATATATGACAATGAGCTATTACTAAATCCTCCCTAAATTTTTTTCTCATGGACTGGAGTGCCGTTTGCCTTATGATTTCCCCACCTTCACGGGGAGTCCTGGACAGCCCAGGACCTCCACTCCATAATCTATTTTGGGTGTTTCTGTGGCATCTAATGCTGTCGCATAGCAGCTGCTCTATTGCGAGTCTCAATCTGGGCTATTTTTAGCAATATTATAGTGAAAGGAAGCTTAAAGGAGGCAATTGTTTTCATTACAGTCTCAAGAGCAATTCCCAGACATTAGCCACTGTCTACATCAATTCATTTATTAATGTGAGTGTAGTATTCAGAGCGGAGAATATGTGTACATCCACTCTTAGGCTTCATGCTATCCTCAGCTTAGTTAGATCCATTTAAGTACCTCCATTAATAAGCAATAATGCTCTTAAGAGTAACAATTTCCTTCTGCTGATCATTTCTCAGGCTCCGAGACAGAAAATGCTTTTAACTGGTAGGACTGAGAGGGTAGAGAAGCTTTCCAAAGCTGTGGGTTAAGGAGGAAATTGCAAGCACCTTTAATGACCACGACATTTTTAAAACAGCAGAGTGCATCAGAATATGCATTAATTGCAGTGGCTGCTTACAAGAAATTTACATAAACTCATAGCCTGCTTCTGTAGGCAAGCTGTAATGAAGGACCAACATCACCAGAGCATATATGTTAATGATGGGAGTCCATCTTAACTACTGAGAGAGAAGAAAAGGGGTCTTTGACAGAGTCCTGTTGGCAGAGATGGGATCTGTGGGACTGACTAAGTCTCCCCCAAGCACAGGGCAGTCTTGGCATCAGCTTCTTCCTGAGCCAGTTTTAAGGACAGGTAGCTCTGAAAAGCCCTGTGAAATGTGTCTCAAACAGCAAGGCAAAAGTAGCTGTACAGCCATACAATGAAGTACTTTTTATCTTCATTGTGCTCAGTTTTGAGCTTTTTGATTATGTGATTTTGGTTTTGTTTGGATACTCTTGATAGAATTATATGCTGATAAATAATACTATTATTTTCAATATCCTGACTGATGAGCAAAGCTTTACAGACAGTGTAAAAACCCTAAACCACCCACTTACCACCCCTACTGTGCTGTATACAGGAGCTGATCCAGGTAATCTCAGATTCAACACCCAAATTTCCCGAGTAAAGCCAGGTAGTGGCTCCCTAGCAATAAGTGCAGATGTTGATCACTTCCAGCTGAAGCAAGGATTGCTTTAGATGGTCAGCTTTGGATTCAGCTGTTTTGAGGTCAGCTTTAGATACTAATTTAAAAAAAAATAATAAAAAAATCCCACAGCCAAACACCTTTCTATGCTTGTTTCACCAGAAAGGAAAAAAGGTTTGGAGATTTTTTTTAGATGTGATACTAAGTGAGCTCTCAGGAGGCAAGCTGTACAGATATTTTTAAGGGTGGATGTGTTAAGGAGAGAGCTCTGCACACTGCTGAGCTGGAGAAATGCACATCCAGTGCTGAGAGCAGGTGATCTTCCTCCCAGCTGCTGAGATATGTGGTTACTCCTAAGGATCTAAAGCCCTACCTATTGCAGAATCATGGACAGCGTTGCACATTTGCTACTTTTCCCTTTTTGCTACTACTGATTCTTTCTGCAGACACTTGCCTGCACCCTCTTCTTCCAGAATGCTTGAATGAGAACCTTAGCTACTCTTCTGCCATCTGTTAAAAAGGTCTCACTTCTTCAATACACTTCTTCAACTCTTCCAGATACAATGATGAAAGTCTGACTCAAATATTTGGCATACAAGTCACAATAACACTCCAGGAGATTTTATCCACAGTATTAAAACCAGAAGGACCAAGATGCAAAATCATACTGAAAATGTTTTGTAAGAAAAATCTGGCAAAAGTAGAATCTCATTCTGCTAGTCCAAACCTGGACAAAGAAGCCTTTAAAGGATTCTTGTGAGAAGATTGCAATCATACAATATGTACTTGCTTTTAAACTATAATGGTACCTGAAATGTTTGATCTACAGCCTGTGCATTCTCTGGGAAGTTTATAATATAACAAGACAAGAAATGTTTCAATATGTTGGTGAAAAATTCACCAGCATTTTTGAGGCACAGGCTGAGCAAAAATAAAAGAATCCAATGGTTTTTAAGTCAATTTAAAAATATACTGCTTTTCAAAGCAAGAAAAGAGTTCACGGCGTGGAATCTGCAGCAAAGCCTCATTCTCTGTGAAGGAGGCCATTTTAAACAGGGCAGTAGAAACTCACATAAGCCAGAACTCAAAATGCTCATATAAGAAAAGGGCATAATTTATCCCCCTCCTGAAGCTAAGAAAACACAAAATATTGGACTCATTTACATTTCTAGGCCATGTTTCTGTCTATACAAATGCTGCCAAAAAAAGCAGTTAGTGCTTCTTTTCTTGTACCTGAAGGGCAACCTGCAGCAATCTCAAGTTGCTGCTGAGTGCACAAGCACACACCAATTAAAAAAAAAAAAAAAATTAAGAAACTGGCGTTTCCCCTGTGCTCCTGAAAGAGCACCAGAGCTCTTGTGTGAGTGAGTTTCCCTGGCAGAAAGGCTGCAGAGTCTGCCTTTGCTGATACATTCTTGAGGGGCAATGGCAGCAGCAGTGCCCTGGCCATTTTCTGGCTAACTCTGATACCAAAGTTGTGCATGTGGGTAGTTGGGCTCCCAGGCTCACAAGTGTATAAGCAAATTCGGAGTGGTTGCCAGGAGAAATAAGACTCAAGTAAGATTTTCAGAGACAAAGTAATTGCAAGACTTAGGACTTTGTATCTCTCGCAACAAATGTCATGGGAAAATGCGTGTGTATGCTAGTCATTGGAAAAATTCACGCTCAGCTGCAAAGAGTTCATCAAAAGCCACTGAAGCAATTGCTCCTCGATTTGTTGCCCTATGTTTTCATTTAGTTTTCCCAACAATGTCAGTACTGAATATCAGAGTCACTGGCCCATGAAGAAATACCAAATAGTAAGGAAGAGAAACAGAATTTATTCCTCCCAGCTAGTGGAGCTACTGAACTGAGAAACCCATGCTATGGAAGGTAAAAGCAGGACAGTCTAAGAACCAATACGGTCTAATCACTAATGTCATGGGCAGCCTCACCCTTGCCTCTTCATATCCCATATAAAATGCCCACTTCAAAAGCATTCTGCTCTTGGGCCACAGCTGCTGTTCATACAGAGCCCACAGCCGGCTCTGACAGTGCTCCTTAGCACAGTGCCCTCCAAACATGGAGGCAAACCAAGACTAAGGGATTCAACCAAGTTCATGCAGGAAGTCTGTGTCACAGGAAGGAGCAGAGGCAATGGTCCCAAATTAGCACATTCTCATCATGATAGCAATCCCCTCTTTCTTGGCTGCCTGTGCTGAGGCTGTTTCTTTCCCCAGTGGTGAATTATGCACCGAAATTTTGCTCAAATGTCTGCAGACAACCTGTCACTTTATCTTCCTGCTTTCCAATTTATTAATCTCAATTCTGTCCCTTTAAGTTTCCTGCTCAAAGAGTATGAGCAGAGCAAAAAACAAGAGCATTTCTTGCCTTCATATTAAAGTTTCAAAGCCAACTGACTTAGAATCGCTGCAGCAAAACTGTAAATTATGTATGACAGACAACCCTCGCAGCCCACCCTCATCAGAGCAGGAGGAGGCGGGGCAGTATGGTTTTGCCGCTGCTGTTCAGTGCTCCTGCCTGCCTGCTTGCTTCTGCAAGGTACAGTCACACAAAAAAAAAACATCCCATGCATCTCTCAGAGCCACCTCTTTCCAATCTCCTCCTCTCTACTTGGGACCCACCAAATCCTTTGCTTAAGAGCTGCTAGAAGCTTCAACCATTGGATCTGTGCATGCAATAATTAACGATGCACACTCCAAAGAGAAAAGATCAAAGCGTGTGTGAAGCTGTAATTTAAGCAGAAGCAGAGCAGATTGCAAGTCAAGGAGCAAATGTGCACTGCAAAGCCCTTCAGCCGCAGTCCAAGTTTAAGTTTCTTTGATGCAGCATGCCTAAGAAACGTAAATGCCGCAGCTGTTTATCACTTTCCCCCAGGTCAGGTAGGATGCTCTGTCTTCAATTCAAGTTTGTGCACATTCGTCACCAGCCTGCACACCGCAGCTCCCCACTCTTCTCAAACTTCAAGAGAGTCCAGGTACACAACCTTCTCTCTCCTTTGCTTTAGCAACTTCCTCTTGCTTTCTGTGCTCCAGCATCATTGCTGCACTTTCCTGGTCACACAGTGCCAACCAGATGACCAGGACCTCTGCATGTGAGAGTCTCTGCGGATATAAGCAAACTCTTAGGACCTGGGATTTCTGTGCCTCCTTCAGTAGGAGAAGTTGGAGGGCCCTGATCTCATACAGGATCAATCCCATCCACAAAAGTAGAAGGGGAGTTGTAAACCAATTTTCCTTTCTATCAGCGCAGCCCAAAGCATTTGAGATGTCTGAGGGAGCTGGGTCTATCTCTATTTTACAAAAGGGGAAACTGAGGCCCTGAGTGAGGCACATTGCTCAGCCGGCTGGGTGGACCTGGGGGCTGCTCCCAAATCATATCATAACACCAAGACCTCCACACTCCCCACTACTCTGAGCCTCTCTGGGCTCCTCACCCTGCAAACCATTAGCCAAGAAGGCAGGGAACAGCCTGTGCTGTCTCCGGCCCCAGAGCTGTCTGTGAACCATCATGTCCAAGGAAATACTGAATGTGCATGTTTGCCCTAGTGAGCAAGTTGCCATGGTGATCCTTTGGCGATGCAGCATAGATACAGAGGGGCAGTGAAAATGACTGTAATTAATTTAAGGCATTAAGAACAATTAGCGTTTATTAAACGAAGTTTATTGAAAGAAGCCCAAAGCAAACAAATCAGATTCTTAATGCACAAAATAACTACTCTGTTCTTTCTAATGCAGATAGTGCTCAGTGGACAAAACAGTCCACAGGAAGGTAGATTGTATTACCAACCATATACAAACAGCCAATCTCATTCCTCAGCATAACAATTTATGGCCTGCTCAACTGAAATGAAAACTATGGCTTGTTAATCCATTTCATTCGGAAGCAGCATTTCTGAAGATTAAGAGGTTAAAAGGAGTAAGTCAGTTGCAGATAAAATGCCTTGGTTCATGGCCATCAGCAAAGATCACCGTGGTCAGGACTGATGAAGTATTACCTAAGAGCAGGAAATCTGTCCGTTGTTCTATCAGTCATCAGTAACTATTAGAGGCAATAGTTTAGAGGTGCCCTCCAGGACAGGAGGTCCTTAAGACACTGGCAGCCTGGGAGCAGCCCTACATATACTCTAAGTTTTTGCTTTCACTAAATATTCACCACTGCTATTGCCAAAAGCAATGTGTGAGACCTGGTACAATAATTCTAAGCATTGCCTATCCACCTCCCTGTCTTTATGCTGGGTTTAACAGCATCATTTCTTTGCATAAACTATGATAATGAAGTGTGTGTCATGCTCACTTCTAGCGGGTCACCTCAAAGAGATTAACAGCCCCCTCATGCTGCAAGCACTTGGAAGGGCTCCTGCTTAAACATGCTATATTGATCCGTGCAAAGAGAAGGTCCAGCAGTCAGACCTACTCTGCAGGGATCATTACCTGACCATAAAATGTAACACAATGCTTCAACCCCAAAACAGAGCTAGAATGGCTAATCTTCATTGCACTACACAAATGTGGTAGCTATAAAATCCACAGCCTCTGACAGCTAGAGGGATAGACATTTTGCAGGAAAGGGCTGCACTTTACACTGCAGTACAGGGTGTGATCAGCTGAATAGCAGCTCTTTGGAGCACTTTGCAGTGGATGTGTTTTGGCAGCTGTGCCTAGCAAGCAAAGTGCCTTGAGCATACAGCAGGCAGCAAACAACCTCTGCAACTCTATTGAAAAGATTTGTCCTGCTTTATTCCCCAAATCCTCTTCTTAAAGCCTCCCTGGGACTCACTGACAAGCATGGGGAAATTTCGCTGTTACTATGATGCTGCATTAACAGAAATCCAAGTGTCCAGCCCCACCGTGGGATGGTAGGACTGGAATATAATTAGGTCACTCCCTGGATACGTTAAACACAGATGTCCATATTCAGGAGATTACAGATTTATTGGGCATTGATTAAATGCAAAATCAAATAAGAACTAGGAGAGTCACAGATGACTGCTGCAGCCATTTGCCAGGTCTCCCTAAGGGCATCTGAGGCAGGCTATAATTAATATTACACAGTCCTGACAGGCAAGATAAAAGTTCTGGCCAGTCCAGGATGTAATTTAGCATCCATTTATGCTCTAGAATAATTTATTAAGTTGAACAAACATAGTGCAGGCAGATTTGTAGCAAGCATGTTAGGATTTCTCTGTAAAGGGTGTCAGGAGCACACTACACGTGCTCTTGTTCTCCCTCCTCAGAGGTGGCAGAACTCTCCACCTAAAACAAACAGAGCCTCCAGCTGAAAATACAAGTCTGAAGAGAACTTCACAACCAGAGGTGTCAACTCTTCTCTGTAGGCAGGGATCACTGGCTCATGCCACCACCATCACATCAGTCCCTGGGAAGTTACACCGACACCAAGTGCGCTCCTGCAGCAGCAAACCTGGGCCATGCTGCTAAAATAAATGCTTTAGCAAACCCCTGCACTGTTTTTAATACTGTTAGTGACAGGAAATTCTGGCTCCAATTAAATCAATGGCAAAAGTCCCATTGATTCCAATGAGCCAGAATTTCAGCCTGGTTCCCATAACCTTGTACTGCAGCATATATAGCTCTGTCCAAAGCCGGTTCTGTTGATCCCAGTACAGCCTTTGTGGCCCCATGCTGTCTCCAACAGCCAAATATTTCAGTAGCAGTATCCGCTGTAAAGCGGGGCTGCACTAATATGGTTAATGGAGATAAAACACCTTGAGACAAGCAAAAGGCTGAGGAGCTACATTTCTGATTGATTGGTGTCATAGGAGCCATAAGTCACAGGGTACTGACAGCCTGTAGTTAGTAGCAGCTGTCTTGTCCCAAAGGAAGCAGCTTGAAAAATCCTAAATTAGTTCTACTAAAAAAGGGAAGGGCAGTTTCTCAAGGGAGCCTGAGGGGTGGAAAATGTTCACTGGAAAGTAGAAAGAAATAACCTGAGACTTAGTTGTTATTTCTGAAAACCAGACTCTCCCCTTTCTTTATAGCAGAAAGACAAATCACAAAAATCAAATTCTTCTGGCAAAATGCACACAGTTTGTTGTAAAAAAAAAAAAGAAAAAAAAAAAGAAAAACAAACACTCCCACCCACTAACACCTGCTTTGCTTTTATTTTCTTAAAACAACTTCTTACCTCTTCCTCCAGCTCTGTAAAAATAACCTGTCCTTTCACAGTCTCAACTGAGGCCCAGACTACAGGCAGCCTGTACCCTGGGTTTATCAGGTGGCTTGCTCCCATTGTCACTGACAAGGCTGTTTATAATCCTATTAATCAGGCTGCGAGCCATGCCAGGAGACACAGCGACTCTATTTGTTACTGTCTATGGAAAGGCAATCCCAGATACACACAGAATACTGATTCCAAGCAGCTTCTAATCTCCAAGTTGAAACGATCACTTAAAGTTAAGCCTCTCTATTGAGTATAGTGACATCAAATTTCAGAGCACTGGGTGCTGCCCTAGCAATGCACAGTCTGACAGTTTAGCTTCCAAAACTCCTGGATCAGTTATTAAACCCAGAGGCTGAAACAGAATGTGTTTTGTGTGAGAGATGAGCAGCAAGAGAAGGAGAAAATACACGTGGCCGTGTCCATCCCTCAGTGATCTCTCAATCTGAAATCAGACACTCTGAAAAGAGTGGGGGAGTCAGGAGGTAGAAGGTCTAACCACGCAGGGTTTATGCAAGCACCTGTGTCTTCCAGGTTGCAGGCAGGAGCAGCCACAGAGTTAGAAAACACCTCTCTTTTTCCAAGATGAAACCTTGACTCCTGTAGTTTAGAGCTGTCTTGAAAATTCACATCAGACAGGGGCTGACAAACCAGGTCCTGTCTCCAGGAATGAGCACCAGTAAAGCCATCAGGGTGTTTACCATACAGTTCTGAGGAAAACTCATTTTCTCAAAAGCTTCTCTCTGTTGCACCATTTCCATCAGAAAACAGCTTGAACCAAGAGGAAGGTGCATCAGCATGGGCACTGTCAGGAAAAGACTGCCACTGCGATGGCTGACCTCCCAAAAAAAAAAAAAAAAAAAAAAAAAAAAAAAAAAAGGCTGAGCCAGGTGCAGCAGAAGAGTTGAACCCATCAACCTGTAACTGGGGCACAATACAGATTGGACCCACTCTCACCCATCCATCACAGACAGCAGATAGCAGAATTTGTTTCTCCCCAATATTTAAGATTGCTCCTTAAAAATTACCTCCCTTTTTTCAAACCCCCTGGATTTTGTGTTCATTTTTTCCTCCAGGAATAGAACTTGACATACTCAGCTAGGGTAGAGTAAGGAGTTTTGTCCTGTCTTTTTTCTGGCCATGAATCCAAGGAGAGCACGCTGGGAAGAACTAGTTGGGATGTTCATAGTCGATACTCAGTGGATCTGGAGAAAAGATCAGCCCAGCAGTCTTCCATTAGCTTGGGACACTGAAGGTCACAGTTTTGCTGGTAGCAGTACTCACAGACAATGCCTGAATTCTGTCAATCTCCACATTGTAATTCCTTCTCTACAGCTCAAGAGAAGTAAAAGAAAACACCCTTTGGTTAGAAGATCCAGAGGAAAGTTGCAAGCAATGTAATCTCATCTGCCTACTCATCGGTCACATCTCTCCTGTCTGCCCACCTGGCTCCTCATCATAGCAAACAGGCTACCAGAAGCATTTTGGTCAGCAAAAACTGACTCTGAGCTGCAACAGACTTTGCTGCTCCATTATAAGACTATGCAGATGGAAAAGAGAATCACAGAAGAACTTCTTTTCATGCTCCATTTAGGAAAGTGAGTTCCTCTCCATTATCAAAAATAATTGCCTGCCACATGAGCCACACAGTGCTGTTCCAGCTGCATCTTGCACAGAGAGGGCCTGAAAGGCAAGTTCATATATGACACTCAGCCATCAATCATTTCTGAAGGACACGCTTTTCTGCATCAAAGGTACATGCAAGCCAGTGCAGATGTGTCCTCTCATTCGTGTGGTCTTCTCTTTATATTTCCCCATCTCTGCACCAAACATGCTTTCCATGAGGTGGATGTGAAACTGCCCTTAAAGAAACCTTGTCCTGTGTCTTAAAATCTAATTCCTGTATCTCAGTGTCAGTCTCTCAGGTCAATCAGCTGCAGGTGAAGACCTCTGTAGCACCTGGAGACTGCAGCACAGTATGACCTCATGAAAGTCATTGAGTTCACTATTAGACACAGAGCTGTATATCACAGCTGGACAGTTATTGGCTTTTCACTTCATGCTGTTGTTGTTTATCCAGTTCATTAACCATTTTCCTAAAAATATAATTATCTCTGGCAAAACTTAATTGCTTTAAGGTAAAAAAAAAAAAAAAGCAAAACCACAAACACTTACTGTGGAGAAAGTTCTGAGATTTTTCATCCTTTGTTTGCTTGATTTCACTAAGCAAGTATCTATTCCCACACCCCAGGAATTTTGTGATGCCTGAAATCTGGGTCAGTTGCTTGCAGGTTTTTTCTGGTGATGTGTAAAGTCTTTGGAACTGGATTTTATGTTTGCATTAAATCCTTCTTCCAGTTTTCCTTTGATCTCATATATTGTTCTTTCTTCAGTGTTGTCAGCAAGATCATCATCACTCACTCTAGACTGCAGTTTTTTTCCTCACTGGGGCTTAATTCCTCCATTGATCCAGAGAGATAAAAAAATATGTGGAGTAACTGAATCTGTGGCTGTTGCACTGACTCTGCCCATTGCTACAACATTCAAAGGAGAACATCCTTTGTGCAAAAGCTTCCTTAGGAAAATAACTTTCTATTAATAAAAAAAAAAAGTTCACATAGGTCATAAGAAACTTCAACTATTTTGACTCATTTGTCCTCTTAATGTTCTGCAATTAGCCATTTGTCCTCTTTATATTCTGTAATTACAAAAAAAACCCCACTATTGACTTTGTAATACTTAACCTACATTAAAATGACATCTTCTTCCCTCTGCTCATTACTCCAGCCTGAAATAATAATCAGTGTGCTAAAATGGGAAAAGCCATGTGTGATGAGCAAAGCTCTGAAAGGAGCTAATTAACAGCCTTCAAAAGTGTAGAAATATGACTAAAAGCTATGATGCCAGCAGAGGAAAACAGAAAAAAATCCTTGTGACCTTTGAGTATAGACCATTAACAGGGATGGGAGAGAGCTGTTCTCATTTCTGCTAAAGGCTCTCAGGATGACCTTGGTCATGTTACCTAATCCTTTATATTCCTGTTTCTCCTGTTAACATTGGACTCCTAACCAAGTCAAGCAGAATAGGCCTGGTCAATATGTTTCCGTGGGGGTAACCAACTTCACTGAGGATCCAAAAAAACCATCTCTCCTCATTTAGTAAATATAGAGCTCAAGCCAGTGCTCTTTACAGGAATGGAAAAGGGCCTCAGAGTCCTCCTTGTAAAATGAGGACAAAAATATCTCCTTCCTAGTTTTTGATTTAGCATGTTCCTTCAGTACCCTCTTTGTTTCCAAGCCACAACTTCTAAGGCAGCTTGTGACCACAGTCATTAGCCTAAGACCATTGCTGGATTCAGGGTTAAACAGGGAAGCAGTAGGAGGAGCCAAGAGACAAATGAACAAGATAGGAACAAAGGACAGAGATCCTGAAGCAACCACAGTCCTTAAGGGGTTAGACTGAAGGATGTTTTGAAGTGCTGTACAGAGAAAAAATGTTCTTCCAGCTGAATGCATTAAAAGAACAAACCTCACAGCAAGGAAATTGAGCTGCCCCAGGGAATTATGCAGGAAAAAAAAAAAAAAAAAAAGAAGTACGTTTCTATCTGAGTCGCAAACTCAGATAGGGTTTTGGTTTTCTTCCCCTAAAGTTGCACAAGGATTTTAGTGCCTAGGTAGGATCCCAAGCTGTTTGTGAAACCCTTTGATGACGAGAGGAGCTCAAAGTCTTGCTCTGGTTCCTTCAGAGTAAAACAGCAGTAATGACAGTCTGTTCCTTCCATCACTGTACATCACATGTGCACGCTGCAGGGACAGCAACTAATACAGCATGCCTTTAATCTGAGTAACGGACCTAGGCAAACAACATATGGCCAAATAACAGTGTTTAACAATCATAGTGACGCCAGGTCATATTTTTACTGCTGAAATGTGACAGGCTTCATTATCACACTAGCATTTTGCACATCTCCAATATATACTCTGTCTGAAACAACTGCTGAATAGTCAAACTTGGGTTATAATAGCTAAACTTGTGAGGGGATCTCAACATTATTCTTTTAAAGCAGAAGGTTCACCTGCTTTTTCACCAGGTGTTTTGTTCTCAGAGCTGCTATCAGCAAGGAAGGAGAAAGGCAGCCTGTTGTGCACATTTGCTGTATCTTTTTTTTCCCCCTCTTCCTTACTGTGGTATTCCCTTACCCAAAGACAAGTATCATCTGCCTAAAAATTTCTGACACAGCCCAGATCCTGTTCTTGGGGGTGTATACACAACCATTTGCTCATTTTCCTTGGGGGACTTGAGGAATCCTCTTGATGGAAGTTATTACAATAAATGCATTTCCAGGAAAATCTTCTAGCACATCAAACTTATATTTACCAATCAAAACACCAATTAGGGCTGAAAAATCTCCAAATCCTCTTGCTTCTCTCTGGTATTTTTAATCACACATCTTCCTGTTTCCCTGATCTCATGATGAAATTACCACATAAAGTTACTACAGAGGAGACTCGGTTGAAGAAGGGATGTTTGTTTTGTATTTAGAACAAAAAAGGTATGTTTGACAGGTATGATGAAAATGCTTATTAGCAACCTACTTACCTGAGAACAGGGTAAATGTGTCCTCACATCATAGTAATAAGTGAACATGCAGACTGTGCCCTGCATTTTGCAGGATTACAAGGCACATAAACAGTACAGCCAAAGATTGTTCAATGTGCCATTAAGTCCTTTGTGGGCTGATAGGAAAGAAATGAATGCCAAAGAGCAACACAAAAGCTTGTTGAGACAGGACCAAATATGAGGTCTCTAATGAAACAGGCTTTTGCCAACTTTCACTCCCTCAGGTTCTCATTCAGATATATGCTGCTTCAGGCTGCAGCTGGGCAGATGAATGGAGCTGCATGGTTCAATAGGAACAGTGGTTACCAGCAATGAACTCATTTTTAAATGATGTCATCTATTTCAATGACAAATGCCTGATAATTTTCAGCAGCTGAAGCACATTCTACCATCCCTTACAACAGAAGCAGGTAAGCATCCCTGCACCAGGGCACTAGCAGTTAACGGGCATGCAGGGAAACTCATCACAGCAGCCCAGGCAAAAAAAGGCAGATCGGTTTGTTAATAGATGTACGGACAGCTGACTCAACATGGAATTTTTGGACAGTCCAAAAGTGTCCACTGGACTCACAGAGGATGTTTGTTCCTGACTGTCACTAGGAGGCTATGTTCAGGCTGTTCTTCGTTATGGGATTTGAGTCCTCTTCCACTCATCTTTTCCACTGAGAATGCAAGCTCTCTAGGGCATAAAATTTCTCCTATAATGAGTTCATGCACTAGTGAAAAACTCAGGCTGATGTCTCTCTTGTCCTGGTACATAAAAGGAGGTATGTCAACTAATAACAATAAAGGTAACATTCCTGAAGAAAGAAGGTGGTGCCACACAAAAGCACAAGGTATGACCCCAGGTATCAAAGGGACATAATAAAGCATCAGTGTTTTGACATGCCCACTTCAACCTTCCCACTGTTCCCACATGCTGAGCTGAACTGATCCTAATTATATCAGTGGTAGGAGCAGTGCTGTGCCTTTGGATTAGTCTGTGTCTGGGGAGCTTAACCACCAATGATACGAGCTTCGTTGCTGTAGACCTGATAATAGCAACAATAATAATTATCACTTATAAGGGTCTTTGCATTTTCAGAGCTCTTTGCAACCATTAACTAATTTACATCATGTAAACCTTTGTTAAATTTAGAGCATCTTTAGATGGATGGAAGCCATTTCTCCAGCACAAAACTGCCAACATCAGATGTGTCTGAAAGCAGCTCTTTCATTTGCTCTCTATGCATGTGTTCCTACCTTCTCATGTTGTAAGAGAGAGAAAGAAGGTGCCAAATGGGTTCAGACAGAGCTGAGATGAGACCATACGCTGCTTTGTGATGTTTTTCTGTGGAGTCCTCTCTAGTGTTCCATGGTCACTGACTAACTGTTAAAGTTCTCTTAGAGTAAATCAATTTCCTTGCAATGCATTTGGCTGAAGAAATCTCCCAAACAATTCCTCTTGAAGCTGTTCCCAGAAACAGAAACTGAGCCAGGCTGTTTTATGGGAACGGGCGTTGATTCACATCTCAGTACAAGTGCAGAAACATGCTGGTTTCAGCCCTTTCCTGCATTAGGAAAGAGTTTTGAGCCAATCAAAAAAAAATTATTTACATTCTAGCAGTATCTTCCTCTGTGCACAGGACCTCTACTCACAAGCTCTTCTCATATTCCTCCTATTCTACACCTACTACAGATGCTATCAACAGTTTTATGCTTGCATCACGGCCTTCTGCACATAGGGAAAGCCCCACTTCTCTCCTCCGGTAGCTCCCATGAATATCCAGCTTGGCACTGATTCTGCAGTGGCACCTCATAGCCACCGCACCTGGCAGGAGTCTGCTTCAGCTTTCAGCCTGCCTGGATGCACAAGAAGTGCAAAGGAAGGAGTCACTGGATTTGCAAAGCACTTGAGAGCAGAAAACTTGCCACTTCGACTCCATGCCTTGTTTTCCTCCTGGTCGGGCATCTTGACATCTATTCCCTTTCACAAACATTCTCCCCTTTCTCTGTCCTGAATGATTTATACGGCATTTAAATAATAAATTGCATGGATGCTGTGGAATTTATAGCACTCAAAGTAGGTCATTAAATAAATCACTATATAACTCATAAAAATGAACCTGGATCTTGCAGTGGGAGGATTTCATTGGAAAAATCAATCCAGAGTTTATAACATTGAAGGATTGTCAGGGATTTGCAATATTTAAGTATTGTGTACATTTAGTGTAAGAATAGGAGAGGGATTTATGTAGGATGACACCTTGGTTACCACTCAGCTAGATGTCTCTGGCTCTGTCCCCTAGCCTTTCCTCTGAAGGATTCTTATCTGGGGAAATCATTGCCCTCTGAGGCAAACTAAACATTCCTTCCTAAATCCTTCAGCAGGAATCTTACAATAGCCCTTATTAGAGCTTTACAAAACCAGCAAGGCACAGTAAATTAGTATTTTGTCAGAGTGCTAACCCTGGGGTGCGACTGCACTGTGATAGGCTCCAGCAGACAGCACTGAAAAGTTTCAATGCTCAAACAAACCCACTATCCTCAAAAAAGGGTCAGTGCTAGTGCCAGGGCAGGCCAGGCAGTACACGTTGCCTCTAAGGACAGAGGAAAAGTCACAGAATCTTCAGGATAGAAGTTGCACTTAAACAGTACTTCCAAGAAACAAACTTGCATCTAGCAGTAGCTTAGTAAGGATGAGTGAAACGTGAAGAAATAGTAAGAGTTAAAATTTAAACTAGCATGTCTAGTAAGAAAGAACTGATTTACCTGCAAATCCCTGCACCAAAGTAAACAGGAAAGAAAGCCTGTGACAAAGCAAGCTCTTTACCTTCCTCTAGGACATGACAGCAAGTTAGAAAGATTTGCATCCCAGAGAACTAACAGGATCCAGTACCTGTGCACTGAACCACTAGGCTGTGAGAGGCATAACTAACGGCCTTTATGTTACATTAATATAATTCTTGGCATATAATTAACTCTGGTCCTTCTTCATCTTTGATAAATTGAGCACTGGTCCTCACATGTGCTCTCCAAATAGTACCATTCATTGGTTTTTCATTCCTGGATGCTGCTATTTCAGAGGAGATGCTTAAACCTTACCCACAGGCAGAAGGATCAGCCAGAGCTGCTGAAATGGAGCAAATAAAGTGACCATACTGGGCCAGACAATTAGGAGAGAGACCAGGTCAAGTCTTTAAACTGGGGAATCCCAAAGTCCCCCCAAAAATCAGTGAAAGGCAGGAGTCCCTCCTCTAATTATTCACAAGGTTTCTAAGTGGCAAAAGTGTCCTTCTCATGTGAGGCCAGATTAGGATCTTCTCTTGTGCAAAACATGGAAGTATTTTTTTTAATTGGCTTTAGTATCTCTGTTGTTCTTCCTGAGCCAGATCTCCTTTTTATTCATGGTTGTTACCATTGAGGTTAACTGCCAACTGCTTTTGTTGTACTTAAATATGCTCTGAGCTTAACTGAAAGTTGGCTGTGCACTTAAACTACAGGACTGGGAATTCGGAAACAGTTCTTGGCTCTGCTATAGACCCTCTTTATGGCCAGGACAGATCACTTAATCCACCTGCCCCACGCTTCCATTTCCACAAAAGAAGGTGAGAATAGAAGTTTTCTCCTCCTTTGTATCTTTTATATTCAGATGGAAACACTTAAAGGAAAAGACAAGCCTTATTTCTCTCAGGACAGCAATTAACACAATGACTTCAGGAGAGACTTTTCACAGTTGTTCTAATAATACAAATAGGTGATGATAAAGGACAAACTGAGTAACTTCATTTTCTCTGATCAGGACAAGGCAGCTGTGTTCTGTTTATTTCCTCAATTTGCATGCTGGCACTGGCACAACTCTGGGCATCTGTGGAGCTCACACAGCAGAACACATTGATTTGGTGGGAGTTCTTGAATAAAAACGTTAAAGAAAAAGGGTTTTCAGGAAAGTAAACTAGATGTTGCTAACATTGCCAGGGATTGGGCTAATCAGGTTAAAGCTAGCTCTTGTGTATCCTGAGGGGTTTATGCTGTTGTATACTTGTATACCATGAAAAAGGGAACCCCATCTATATCTTTATAATTTGGGTTCTCTTTTAACATGTATTGAGTAATCAGTATGGTTGTTTTGAAACTCTCTAGCTCTGTACCAGAGCCACCCTAGAGGCCAAACAGAAGCAGAGACTGAGTGGATAGTCCATGCGGCATTTACCTTTCCTCATTTAGCTATGGCCTGCTCTTCCTCCCAGGCCTCAAATCTCACCCCGGGCTCCTCTTTGCAACCCTCAGAGCTCCTGGTGCTGGCAGCAAAAGGAAGAGGTTTTCTGTGTGGTACCACCGAGGGTATTTTTGTGATGAGCCAGCTCCCCCCAGTGCCAGTACCTCTTTAGGTTGCCTTGCAGCTGATGGGCAGACCTGGAGGGTCAAGGTTGCCCATGTGCTTTCTCCCTGCAGAAGTCCAATTACTCACCCTTCCCATGCGCCAATAATGGAAAGGTCAGGGACGGGTAACTACTCCACCAGATCCTGTCCCACTGCACACAGAGAACCAGGCTGCTTGTGTCAGTCTACGCAGACCATGGCTCCTGCTGACAATAAGTGTTTTGCCACTCTTGTTAAAATAGATTGGTAGTGACTCTTACAGCCAGGCCTGATCTTGCTGTTGTCCAGTATCTGGGCAGATACATGTATGTGTATCAGCACATGTGGGAAAGTACAATCTGCATCCAAATATGCTCTTATCCACCTCTGGATCAGTTCTGCTGCTGGAGCGTATTTGTACCTATATACAAACATGTCCAGGGAGTCTGCAGGACTGAGGGCAGGAGGGCTGTAAAAGAAGGAGAAGCCAGGACTAAACAGTAATCTTTTAAGTGGGCTTTTGATGTATATTCTCATGTTGAGCAGCATGGTAAGCCTGGGAGTCCAGGAACCCCTGGTGCGTTGCAGAAATCTGGGTGCCTTTATTCCACCCATTTTAGAGAACATTTTATTTGCAATGCCAGCTTGCTTTCACGGTTGTGCTGCCTTCTCTGGGACTGAGGTCCTTGTCACTTTGAAGATCCTAGCTATTTGACTGCTTTGAATTCATTTGTTTAATGAACCTCAGGGGGCCACTGCACTAAAGCATTCTCAAACATGTTCAGAGCTTTGCAGTTTCTCTACTAATTAGGGACTCCTTTGGGGCTAAACACAAGAGGTCCTGCTGCTGTGTTTGAAGCTGGCAGTAAGCCAAGATGGTGCTGGAATCTCCAATTCAAGTGAAGCATTTTTAATAATTTTCCTCCTCTGTTTTTTCTTCTCCCCAGTCAGTGCAAAGTTGCCAGCCACAAACACAAATGGCTCAGGTCGAGGTGTGCTGAGACACAGGGAAGCATCAAAGCATGAATAAACCAGCCAAGTTCTCCAGGTGCGCTTTTTTTTTTGCACATGTGCACTTTCCTCAGTAGACATTACACAGCCCTCTCCAACAAGTTCTTTCCTCAGTGCCTGTTAACCTCCTTACTTACTATTAAAGGCCTCTAGCAGCTAGAACTGCAGATCAGATTGCTCATCAGTCACTAACCAGGAACACACCAACCTTAGCACTTGCCAGGTCAGAGCATGAGCCAGGCAGCCGACCTCATGCAGCCAGGCACAAGCCACATGTTGCATTACTTACAGGGGCTTTGGGTGGGGAAAGAGGGGAGAGATCTGCTCCTGAAGTGCTCCGAGGATGTAGGAGTGTCACAGCCATGAGATGCAAGACAAAATCCAGTTGTAGAAGCTTTTCTTAATGCAAGAAATTTCTTTCCCTTCCTTCCTTTGCAGTGCCTGGGCCTTCACAGGTTGCCTACTGAAAAGTGAAATGCACATGTCCTGTTTTAAAAAATAAGAATTCATACTTCTGAGAGAGAACCAGGAAAGAAATTAGTGTCTTTTGCAATTCATTACATCAACTTTATTACTCCTCAGAATTTCCCCAAAGAAAGAAAGGTCTGCTCAGAATGCACTCTGCAGTGCTCAGGGCACCAAGAGTCCTGCAGAATTAATTGCCAGGCACCTTAATTACTGATTAAATAGGAAATCCCCAAATACCACTACAAAGTGATGATTAAACACGTACCACTGATTGGGCACATCCTCTCTCACTGCAAGTCATCTTCCTGTTGATAAAGTTCAGAAGGACAAATGTATAATAGGAGGCAGCAGTGGTAAACAAATATGAGTCTTGCCAGAAAGCTGGAAATGACCTTCCTGAGATAAAGTTACAAATATCAGTTGCAGATCGAGGGGCCCACATACTGGCTAGAGTTGATCTGAAGCCAAGAAAATTGCTTATTGCCCACCTTCAATTTGGCAGCTGCATCAGCAGCATTTAGCATTCTTCCAGGTGCTGTCTCCCCTCTCAGATACCAGCTTTTGATACATCCCATCTGCCCTACCAAGTGCTGCCAGGAAGGGTAATGAGGCAGAAAAGCCCCACAGGTTCTTAAAGTGTCAGTGTCCACAGAGGGCAAATCTGGGCTCGGAATTAAGGCTCATGTTTGGGAGAACAATTCCTGCCCTGAGAGATCACTGTTAGAAGGGAAGGCAGAGAACAACCAAACCAGGGACTTGTGCTTGCTCGCGCAGTTCCTCCTAAAGGCAGATACAAGCAGGAGCAGTGGTTTGTACCCAAGCTATTTAACTTGCTTCTCTCCTAAGCAGAAGATTAGGACTTCAGCATTTTTTTTTTACATGGTAAACCAGAAGGTTGAGCAACGGTCTCTGCAGCAGAGCTTCCTCAGATCCAGACACTGCCTCCCTGAATGCTGCTATCTCCCCGTGGTATTTCCACAGGCTACAGCCTTCTGTTCAGCCTGGCAAAGCCTTTCCTAGCCAGCAGCCAAGGAGCACCAGCCACTGGAAGAAGGCTCTCCATCCAGCTGCCACCTCCCAGGCTGGAAAGAGTAAGCCTGGGAAGCTGCCAGGGTGGCTTGTAATCCTCACAGCTCTCACAAGAGGTCACTGCTGTCTAGTTAAAACCATGATTGCAAACGTGCTGCTGAATCCAATACTCAAAGCAGCCTCCTAGGCAGAGCCTGCAAACCCTTGGACCAATCTTCAGTCCTGCCAACTCGTGAGACCTATAACATCTCTACGACTGGCCACCGAGGTCTGAGCTATCTCCAGCACATTCTCACACTTCCCTAACACCTCCAGAAAGAGCCTTTCAACAGCAAAATGCCAGATGAACGCAGCTTCCAACACCATCTTGCCTCCCTGGACATACCTTTTGCTCTCTCCACCTGGAGTCTGAGCTTCAGGGATGTTAGTAAACTTGGAAATCCACCCCTGGGAAACAGGAAGGGATCACAATGATTAGCAGAGCTACTTTCCTCCCCAGCCCCTAAAGGCCAAACTGGTCACGGCAGGAGTGGAAGAGCAAGCTAGCAAATGCCAGCCCACAACTACAATCTCCAGACCATCACAGCCACATCCTCCCATTTAAAGTCCCTTTTTCTTCCTTCCTCTTCCTTCAGACCAAATTTCCCCCTTACCTTTACCATGACAACACAGGAACCACTACTTCTAGCCCTGTCACTGCCACAGGGGTAGAAGCTACACAACTCTGCCCCAGGAGCACTCACACCTGTGAAGTTCAGCCTCAGCCCTCTTAACCCTTTCAGCCCTTCAGCCAACCACAGCACCCCTCAGAGCCTGCAAGGAATACAAAATAGAAATCCCCTTTCCCAACTACACCCTGCACCCTACTCAGCACCCCGGGCATTTGGTCATTGTTGGAAATGTGGATATGGATGACATGAGGACTGTGGACTGCCCACATGAGGAGTGCATGAGAAGCAGAGCTAGCTGAAGAGACATCCGTCCTTTTTCCTTTGCGCCTTCCTGAGGTTGATTTGTGTGCTGTCATGGCTGGGCTTATCAGAAGCCCTGCTGCCTCCTCCTGCCACTGCCTGACAGGGTGTGTGTAAAATGTAAATCAGGCCACAGGTGAAAATGGCTTTTCTGGGAGGGGGAGGCAGTGGGATTGGAGGAGAGCCATGGTGCAACCTGGCATCCAGGTTGCCCCCATTCCCCACTGCCTGCCAGTGCCCCAGCTCCCTGTGCCACAGGACAGAGAGGGAGCAGCCAGCGTGTCTGGGGAAACCCACAGTCCCCAGGTTTCCCCACACCTCCTCTGAGCTGCATCAGAGACTCAGTGTTGGGCTTAGCATTTGACTTAAAAATTGTGTGCATTACCACACGGCCACCAAGCAAAGGAAGACAGTGTCTAGGGACAGCAACCACCCAATTCCCCACAGGACAGTGTGGCCACTTTTCCGGGTGTGTTGGGCTTACTGTGGTGGTTGCTGAGCCCCTCTGCAGTGGGACAGGTAGAGGGAGAGCAGGTTTTTACCCACCCCTCTTCTTTGCCCTGTGCCAGCACACACCAGAACCAGGACAGCAAACCCTGACACAGCTGGTGGAAAGTTGCTGCCATCTCCTGGGCAGTCCCTGTCCGTTTGGCACCGTTTTCCCATTAGCTGGTTTTCCCAAGAGCTATTGTTCCCTCCTGTCCTAAATCCCTACTACCTGCCTTCCCTTGCAGCCCCCGCTCCCTCCCACTGCAGCCCTGTGTCTGTGGCAGAAGCTAAGGCAGAAGCCATCACCCCTGCAAAAAGAGGAATATCCTCTGCATTGCCTGATAACACTTCTGTACAAACATGGTTCTGTCCAAAAGCAATAAGCTGTGTGACACGGCGGCAGGTTGCCTGCTGAGCACCTGCCGTGCTCTGTTTGGATGTGCAGGACTCAGATCCCACCCAGGCAAACTCCATTCCTCAAGAAGGTGTCTCAAGTACTGGCACCCCGCGCCAGATCTGTTTTCAGACCAAACCTGGCTAGAGACAGCACTAAAACACCTGCACTGCTCTGGACAGATTTCTCTCTCTTTCCCATGGACAGGTTTGGAGACAGAAGGGACTGTAGTTACAACTCCAGGGAAGCATCTAAATGCTGAAGCAGGAAGGACTGCAGTAGTGGCACCAGGACAGTCAAACAGAAGAAAGGAATGACAATGGTCCAGGGGGTGCTACAGGAGACACCAGAGATCCCATATCCATTTTGGGGAGAGAGGAAGTAGATGAGGCAAGCAAACCTGATCTATAGACCTTCAAGTCCCAGAGAGAACAAACTCCTGGCTGCTATTTTTCCTCTCTCTTGTGACCAAGGATCATTGGGGGACCAAACTTCTTGGGCTGCCCACAGTGCAAAATGAGAGATTTGCAGTGACCTCTGCATACCTGACAGGAAAGCTCCTGCACCTGGGCTGTCTTACCTTTCTACCTTAGGTAGGTTTGCATGAGCAAGCAGCACTCATTTGCATAAGGATGTGACAAGCCTATTGCTCCAGAACGACCAGGCTCCATTTATCAGAGTGCTTCAGCAACAGGCCTTGCCTACCAGTGTGATGAGATGTAACTTCATGTGTCATAGGTTAATACATAGTAAGGTGTGCCTACTTTTCCCTGCCTCCTCAGGCAATCCCACCCTGGATCACCTTAGCAGCCTCTCAAATGTAGCATCTTGTGAGTTAGGGCAGGAGCAGGGGGACCTGGTTAAGAAGGTGGCCAAACTGGCAGAAGGTCAACATGATGGGAAGCCATACCTGTAAAACCCATTGGGGAAGGGGACAAATGGCTAGAAGTTCACATGAGGAAGTACAAAGAAGCAATGGAGACCAAGAAAATTCCCTTCTTAAATTGCACACTTTAGGGAAGTGCCTTTTTGCAAAATATTTGCCTTCACACCAGATTTCTCACTTCCAAACTGCCAGAGCAAACCTGCCCTTTCTATCCCTGCAGCCATAGCCCTTCTGATGTAGAAAACAAGGAGGCTTTTAGGACTTTATCCCTCGGAGGCAAATACAGAGAACAATCCACCTTTCAAACCTGGATAAAGCCTCTTCAGGGCTAACACACTAGGATAAAGTGCCTTCAAACTCGAAGTTCCTTCTGCTGTCTGTGGGAAATCCCACACCAGGGACACCCTGAGAGACTAGCTGCCAGAGGACCAGTACTGAGGCGTTACCCTGCAGCAAACCTGGGACACGAGCGGACTGGCAGCCTCCCAGCTCTGTCCTCATGCAAAGTGCATTCCTCATCCAATTTTCAACTCCACTGAGCCACAAGGCCTTACCTGCCCTACTGCTTTCCCTTTCCCTTTTTCTATGATCTCCTGTATGGAGGCAGGAGATGGTGTGTGGCAGGGCCCTCTATCTGCTTCCTGGAAGCTGCAGAGAACTGTTTTGACACTGGTGGCTGCAAAGCCCCTGGGCAGACCAGAGGTGCAGAGTCCATCCCAGCAGTAATAAGCCACCCCACACCATGGGCATGGAAAAGAACCTTTTAAAGCCGGCTCAGCAGCTCAAGCAGTAAAAAACACCCTACATTTACAAAACAGTTTGCAAAACAGGCCAGTAAATCTCAACTGACTTGAGTCTTTCACCTAGAGCAAACAGTCCAATAAACCCATACAGAAGAGCTCAGGGCAAACATGCTTCTCCTTCCCTTCAGCTGGCCAGAGTCTCCTTCTGCCTTGCAGAGCTAACAGCCAGGTGAAGAGGGTGCCTGAATCACAGGAGGAAATGGTGTGCTGGGGCCAAGGCTGTGCTGCCCTGTTGTACAGGGTAATTGCAGCACGCACCAGACTGCTCCATCCACCAGTAGGACAGGGAATATACAGGACCCTCCATGTTTGCTGTCTCTGTTCCTTTTTTTCCTCACCACCCTGCCCTGCCCTTTGCTTAGCCTATGCTTGACCTAAAAGGTTATGCTTGCTGCAACACATGCCAGAGAGACAGCCTGATCCAGTTGAGCTGTGACTCACGTTTCCATGCTCTGAAGCAGGTGGTTGCATGCAGTTGTTGATTCTCAGCAAGATTGCTGCGGTTTTGCCAAAAAGACACCCCCCTCACTTGCTATCTCCTCCTACTAGGTTGCACGTGAGAGGAAAAGATGTCACTTTCCTGGCTTCTGGTCTTCCCAGACCATTAACTCTTGGCCAACACACTGAAGGGTTTCACCTCCATTCCTGAAGCAGAGCCCTGAATTCAAAGTGCTGCTCTTTGCCTGAGGACTCCAGTCTTCCACCCACAAAAAGGAATATACATTTAACTCAGGGGAAGACAAAAAGGGAAAGGGAGTCAGCACCAGACACCATCTGCACCAGCCAGTAGAGCTGAGCCAGGCTGCCTCCATTCCCATGTCCAGTGATGCTCAGAACCATGAGGCCCCACTGCTGGAATGAAACAGCAGCAGGCTTCCAGGAGCTCCTGATCTGTAGAGATGGCGCCTTTTGAGAAGCTCAAAGAGCTGTGTCAACATCTCCCAGGGACCAGCAGACCCAGAAGTGTGGCTGTACACAGCAAGGGAGTTGCTGAGACACCTCCATTCGAACTCCTAGGAGCCAGATCACCATCTCAGGTCTTCAGAAACCCCTGGAATACACAAGCCATAGGGGCTGCAGCTTCTGAGTTACTCCCTGGGTCACTCTCCGAGAAAAGAGAGAAATACAATGCAGACTCTGGATCTTCTGTGCTCATACTTGCTCCCTCAACACGAGTGGTGGTGGTGCATACTGTAGCCTGAGGTCTCCTTGCTGCTCCTGTCCACCTCCAGCCTGCATGGCATCAACAGGAACAAGCAGGGCAGAGTGGAGCCTCCCCAGAAATACAAGACAAAAGGCCCTGCTCTAAATGGCTGTGTCTACCGGTTCTGGGAGGCAGAAACCACCTGTTGCACGGAGGAAGAGAAAGGCACAAGTTTTCCCAGAAATGGCCATGACTTGACCTTGAAAGAAGCTTGTAGGAATTACTTCTTTAGCTTAAGTTTCATCTCCAACTACACAAGAAGAAAGGATAGGGAAGGAACGGCACCACTTGTGCTAGCCGAGAGAAAGACAGACAACAGAAAATCTCTTTGCGAAGAGAGACTAAACCCCAAGTCATTCCATATGGATTAATACCATATGAAGTCACCTTTTGGCCTAAGAATATTAATTTTATTGCTTCCCAGAGATACCCTCCTGACAGACCTTTCTACCTACATCCCCTCCCAAAGGCAGGCCTCAGGTCCCGCTTTCTTGTGGAAAGTTCAACCTCTTCAAGAAACAATAAGGAACAAAACTGGAAAATCCCACGAAGTGCACGTCATGTAATAAACATTGCCACTTTTATTATCACTTACAAAGATCTCTTTTGCCCTGGATAAGTCTTTGTAGCAGTCTTCCTTGTTGTATATGTGACACAATCCCATCCTGCCTTTTCTTTTCCAAAATTAATTCTCTCTGAGAGGCAAACACCTATTTTCAACTCTGTTGCAGTGATGTGATATGATATTGAGTCATCCCCACCAAATGAAAGATCACACAGAGCTTTTGCAAGGTGACTTCAGACGAAACTGCCATGGGCAAATAGCATCAGAAGTGAAGCTGTGCTTGCAAAATCCTCTGCTTCCATTTTTATTTGGTTTTTTCCCTCCACTTCCTTTCATTTTGCTGACTTACTTTTTGCGATCTTTAAGGTGCAGTGCAAGAAATGGGGAGAACAGTTCTTATTTTCCGGGGACTTGCAGCCCTATGGTCCCTTTGAAGCACTCTCTCCTGCTTCTCTGCACTGGGGGAAACATGCAGAGCATTTCTGAACTCAGCACTGCGCTGCCCATTGACACTGGGCCTCACTGGAGCCACAGACACTGCCCAGAGAAAATCCCAGTAGGGCAGAAGGCAAGGAAGAAAACTATAAGGAAATGAAGCCCTGCAGGAGTATTTGATTCTGTGAATTTAACAAGCCAGAAAAGCTGTTTCTCCACACCCTCTGCACTAGGGTCAAGTTTACCTGCAATCACTATTATCATCATTGAACATGTATCAACTCTTCCAACACATCCTCCCTTTCTCTGGCTTCTTTCCTGCTCCTCTCCTTTCACTCTGCTTGTTCTGAACTCCCCTATTCTTTTCCTTGCACTTGCCCTTTTTCTCCCACTTCTGTTCAACTTCTGTTCAAAACATTTAACAACATTCTTTCTAAACCCACAAGCCACATGTGGGGTGGTGAGGCCTGTCTGGGTGTGGTGTTTTGGGGCTGGAAAAAGGGATGAGCACAGGGATGGAAATCCAGATCACCCACTCACCCAGACACACCGGTGACTCAGAAGAGCCTGGGATGAAGCAGGGGAGGTGGGTTTGACAAAAGCACAAAGGCATCCAAAGTGTCTCCAGGAGCTTCCTGTGGGCTCCCCATGGTGTGTCTCCAAGTGTAAGGCAGATGGGGGAAAGAAAGGGCATACCCTTCTCCTTTTTGAGGATCCAACTCCTCTGGAATGATCTCCATTTCAGAGGAACTGATTCAGGATGACCATCATCTCTAATTACTGGGTGTCACACACTCCAGGTTTCACTCTGCACTGTACCCACTGCTCCTTTCCCAACAAGGCAGAAGGCATATGGGAGGAACCCTTCCTGCTCAAAGAAATGGGGCAGTTCTCTTTCTCACCGGTGCTCTCACATCAGCAGCACCCCAATGGCTCAAAAAGCACTTGCAAAATCAGATTCTGAAGCCCCAGCCATCAGCCTGCAAGGGAAAATAGGGAGATCCAGGCAAGAGGAAAGAGTGAAAAGAGAAACTCAATCTTTTTTTTTCATACAGTATTATTTGAGGGGTATAGCCAAAGTTACTTGTCACGGTGCTGCTCAAGAAGAATCACACAAATGATCTGTTCCCTAACAAGAACATCCTACGTTCATCAGTGCAGTGCTGTGAAAAGGGGTTATGGTCCAGGGTCAGAGAGATCCTCCTTTCACAGACTCTTGGCCCCTCTATACCCAGCTTTCTCCAAGCAGGAGTAGAGGCTATATTTCAACATCTCAACGAGGGTGTACCCCTGCTGAGTTTTCTGGAATTGTTTGACCTTTAAGAAATGCCTGGACCAGGGCTGGAAACTGGACTGCAGATGCTCCTCCACGTTTCCAGAATGTGGGCTTCTGCAACATGCTACTGGGACTATGAGCATGCAAGCACACAACACAGTGTTTACCATGCAAAGGCAACTTAAGGAAGGCAGGTATGCAGAGAATTGATTTCCAGACCACGGGTTCCTGGGTGACATGCACACTGTCCATTTTAATGCCCCTCAGGTGGTCACCCCTGTATTTTAATCAATTCACTCAGAGGCTAAGCAGGTAGAAGGAAGTAATCTCTAAAAGCATGGGTGAAAATTCCCGTTGGGGGTGTGTACATGTGAGCTGGATGGGGAGGATGAAATATTTGCATTTATCTCATCAGAAAAGGAGTATAAATAGTCTGGAAAGTGTGAGGCTTTCTCAGCTCCCAGGTGCCAGTGCATGAAGCAGAGACATCATAGTGGATCATGGCGACTTTCCTCTTCTTGGCACAACTCCTCTTCATTGGGACACTAATCATCCCAGCATATACACAGACAGAAAAATGTCATTTGCTCCTGAATGCATCTGCAAGCAATTTCAACATATCTGTGACTCCTAAGGAATACAAGGCAAACACAACCTACCAAGGTAAGCCATCTCTATCTCAATCTCAGAGTTTTCACACTGCACAGACGTATGTCTCCTCTGCCCCTCACCCAGCTGGTTTCTGATTCTTGTGTTGTTCTTAGATGTGTTTCAAATGTGTGAGGTCCAGCACTCTTTTTTTTTTTTTTTTTTTGCATGTGTGTTTCAGGCAGGAGATAGTTAAATGGCACTAGTTGTTATTTCTTTGTTCCTATTTTGTGTCATGTCTACAGAGCCAGCCCCAAATTCTCTTTCCTTCCTTAGGGTGCTTTTTTCTCCTTAATATTTTTGCATAAAGTTGCATAGAAGTACTTCAGTGCTCCTGAAAACAGAATTTTGGGGGAAGTTGTTTTGTGGTAATTTTTCCTGAGAATTTACTCTTCCCAGTGGTAATGGCTGTAAAGACAAAGGTGAAAAGGTTCCTTTGATGCTGACAGATATCCAGCGTCAATCACAGAAAACGGATTTTAATACTGCAAAGAACGTAGCTGCAGAATAAATGGCAGCCTGACCCTGTTTCCCAGACCGGACAACAAATCTCCCTTTGCCTTGAGGTTCAGCAAAACCTAAATGCTGAGAAAATAGTGGATAGACATCCTGATCCCTTCTTGCAATAGAGAAGGTAGTCTGCTGGTGTAAACTGGCACAGATTCCTTCAGATCTCACCCAAGGGGCACCCACTGCACTTGGTTATTTCTTTAATAGAGGGGTGTTTTCTTCACTGCTGTTAGCACAGAATTCAAGTTTGATGCTAGCTACTGTCTCACATCAGTTTCTGTAGCTGCTTTCATTTGAAGGAGTCCTGACCTGAAAGGTGCTAAAGGCAAAGAGGGCCCCGGCAGTACAGCATGCACAGCAACCTGGGCTGGGAGATACAGCTGGGGAGTTGCTTGTTCCTGGCAAGCAGATCCTCTTGCTTCATTTGGTTATTGTCCAACTTTGGCTTGCAACAAAAGCATGATACACAGCAATGCTGTGCAGACTAGTCACAGCTGTGAAACAGCAATGCAGAGACGTGGGGAAGAAAGGGTGGCATCTGGCACACTCAGCTATGGGCTGAAGAAAACTCAAAAGCTCAAAAGCTTGTTGCCTTCAGTTTTTCCACCCCTGCAACCTGCATGGAATCCAGTAGAGACTTACTTGCAAGGGCCTCTGGTTTGGCTTACAGATATGCTACCCACAATAGCAGGGGATGAACACACTGACTGAGGAGTTCCTCCTAGTCTGTCCCCTAACTGACTCTCCCTAGTCCTTGGAGGAGGACTACATCACCTTCTCTTTGCAGGCTTCTGGCACACTCGTGTCACAAAGAGCACCGTGCGAGCAAATACTTCCTTGGCCGAAAAACCTGACGGCATGGAGTCTGGAGATGGCTGTCTTACAAAACAGACAACTTACTTTGTCTTCCTTGCTCTGTTTCCAGTTACAATAAGTAATTACGAAAACCTCAATGACAGCAGGAATGCAACTGGATATTTGCTGCAAGCCTTATCCCCAGAAAATGTCTCCATTGGAAAATGGGATGTGGACAGTCAGGAAAATTGCAGTTCTATTGACACAGCAGTGGTAAATGCCACTCAGAATGCAACAAACTGGACATCTCCAAGCAGTAACATAAGTTCTGTGGAAATAAGGTACGACTATACTCCACCTTTAAGTATTCAGCTAGGACTGTATTTGTTTGTGTAAGCTCTTGGCAATGCCCAGAACCAAGAGCCCACCTCTAGAGCAGGTGCTGAAACAAATGCTTGAGCCTTCTCCGGACATTCTCTTGAAAATACCAAGGAAACTTTTTCTGCAAAGCTGTATCTAGAGATCACCCTGCAGACGGTCTTGTAGTTAGAACACTTGCTCACATTAGTAGGGATGTAAATTCTGTGGAAATGAATGGATTGATCACCCTTTTTGTTTCCATTAACACTAATGGAGTTGCATCAGTGGAAAATATTTGTCAAAGGAAACCACAGCCATTAGCTTAATTTGCCTTATCTATGGGAAGAAAGAATGCAATAGTTCATGACAATAGTGATTCTAATTACAAGGAGCAGATGGTAACAAATATGGCCACCCTGATACAAGGCGTTCCTATCTCATCCAGAGAAGGACACTAAAGCAGCCAAAGCATAATGAAGAAAGAGTATTTCAGCTCTTAAAAAACCCACAAAAGTGCAATATGGCTGGAGGGCAATATGGCTTCAGGTTGCCCAGAGAAGTTGTGGATGTGCCATCCCTGGAAGTGTTTAAGGCCAGGCTGGTTGGGGCTTTGAGCAACCTGCTCTAGTGGGAAGTTTCCCTGCCCAGGGCAGTGGGGTTGGAACTCAATGATCTTTAGGGTCTCTTCCAACACTACCCATTCTATGATTGTATGATAAGTGAGCTCAGACTGACTTCATAGTTCCTGTCTCTATCTGCTCTTAATGTCCCCTTTATATCCTCTCTCTTCTCTCCTTCCACAGGGTGTATATTGTCTTCGCAAACAACTCTGTCGAGTTCAAGAATGTGACTCTGAACAAAGGTAAATAAGCTTCAGTCGGGCAGCTCAAACAGCAGGGCAAAGCAGACATTGAGAAAGGTGTTCATTTGTGCTCTAGCATTTTGAGAGAGGGAAAGATGAACTAAGTGTACCTCCAGCTGAAGAATATCTCATCTCTCCAATAACGAGGAGACAAGGCAAATACACTGGAGCGCTAGAGCCAGCTAGAGGTTCTCAGGTATAATGTTGAAATTAAAACCTTTTCAAGCTTCCTTTTTGCTTTAAGGAACATTAAACAGCTACAAATGAGAGGACAGCCTTATTTATTTCTGCAGGTATTGGCACAGGTTTCATCCCCCTCTTCGCTCTGTCACGCAAATACAGAGTGGAAATTGTGGCTTTGCCATCACAGATCATGTTTCTCAAGAGAAACCCCTACACTCAGGAGCCTTGAGCCTATACTGATGCTCCTCCATCGATGTCAGTGGATGTATTCAGACATCCCATTCCCTTACCACGGGTTTGACCCCTCATTTCTGAGAAATCAGAGTTAAATGCAGTCTCTTGGAGTAGGTCTGTAGCTCAGCTGGTCCTGTGGACTTCTAATCAACCCTGAGGGTTTCCTTCCATTTCAGAATCAGTAACAATCACCGCACCAACAATAACCACTCCCAACTCCGTCTCCACGGTTCAGAGCAGCTCCTTCTTCATCGCTGTTATTCAGCTGCCGCTGCTCCTTGTTACAAGTAAACTGCTCTCCTAGAAGTCGGAAAGGGAAGATGACCCAGCTGTGCTGCACCTCTCCTTGCCTGTGGAATGCAAAGGAGGGTAGGCAGCTGATCTACTCAGGAAAACTATTCACTTCTGTGTATTAGGATGCACTTCATCTGTCTTGACCACAGAGCTGATCCTCTCCTTATTCCCCTCACCCAGGGCCAGCAATCTCAGCAAAATGAAATGTATCAAAGCAAGTCCGAGATCACTTTGTTCTAGCTTTTCAGCTAAAAAACCGTAACATGCTGAAGAGCAGACCCCATCTAACAAAGTAGACACCACACAAATTAGTTCCTCCCTCATCACCTAGGGTTCTATGAAGCACAAAAAAGCATGAAAATGCTTGAGGGACAAAAGGCCCTCTTCTCATCAGGGTACCAGGGTCTTCTGAGAAGCTCAAGGAGAGGTCTGCTTTGGCTGTGCAATCTGCTCACAGCATGCATTTGTTTTCGTGTGCGTATGTGACAGTCTGGCACAGTCCACCACCGTATACTCACCAAAACTGTTGGAAGCACAATTGAGACTGAGAGGGGAAATTATGGGTCTAGGATTCACATGCCTCAACCAGTTTAAAACCTCCAGTGCAAGCACAGAGAAAAGAAGAATGCTCACTAACCCTCCACCTGGAGAGGCAAATGCCTCACCAGGACAAGCTGGAGATCCTGCTGGCAGGGTATCCTCCATAAAGTTCCAGGCCCTGGGAATTTGTGCTCCATATTGTTATTTGGTCCAGCATCCTCTAAATTTTGTTATTTCAGTGAATGCCTTATAAACTTTCTCTGGCTTTCTTCTGGCTTTCTGGAATGGCGGGGTGGGTATCTTTTTATTCCCATTTTTTAATCAACAGTTGATTTTTGCTCTAGGGCAAGATTGTATGGGCCAGCGAATGTCTTGATTTTATTATTATTGTTTGTATTTTTATATGAATACTATTAGGAATTGTCAAACTTCTGCAAAGTAACTTCTTCTTAAACTAATCCTAATAAATTAAGGAATGAAACTTGGGTCTTGCACCTATTTCCTGGCTTCACTCTGATGCGGCAGGGCAGGGGTGGGGAGTGGTGGTGTTGAAATAATTCTTAATACTGTGAAATATTTGACTTTGACGCTACACATAAGTACATAAAGACACAACTAAAGGTTATACCTGTACACTGCAATCCTGTCCAGGGTGAGTCAGATGGCTTTTCGGAGGGCAGGGTCAGAAAGACATCTCCCTTCTTGCTGTTCAATCCTCTTGCTGTTTACGCTTCAGAAGACCAGCTCCAGATTGTAACAGTATTTTGATGGTCATGGATGAGAGATCAAGCTTTAACCTGTCCTTACTGGCCCAGAGTTTGTGATGTGCCTACAATTAGCCCTTATTTCTGGTGAACAAATTGTAACTACCAAGTGATGAAAGGTTCGCTCCAGAGCACTGACAGCGGGAAAGTAGAGGACCCTTCATATTCCTGAGACCTAACACAGGAGCTGGGGACAACAGGAAGAAATTACCTCTGACTCAGGCATTCAGACATCAGGTGTAGTTCAAGAGCATTTTTTTTCTCTACAGAATTATCTGAAAAATTAATAGCTAAAACTGGACATCTGTGATAATGACTGGCTCTTATTTGTTACAAACCATGTCAATAAGTCTGTCTTGTTTCACAAATCTGCTTTTGCTATCCAAAATTTTCAACATATGTTCCGTTATCCTGCCTCTGCGCGCATCAGACCCCCTCAAGGCCACCAATCTTTTTGTAACAGTGTCCCTTTTGTTCTGCGCTGTTTCATCATTTCAGACAACATGGCAAAATGATCTATTCCCACTCCTTAAACTGCAAAAGCTGGGGCTGAACCCAAAGACCTGTCCTCTGTCAAGCACAGAAAAGTGAAGATGACTTTTTCCCCTTGCAGTGAGGCAGAATGGGAAAACATCCCCTAGAAACAATTAATAAAAAATAAAAGCTGCTGCTAAACATCTTTCTTTTGAAAATGAGCAGCCTCAAACTTTTCTTTGCTTCTAGTTGGCAAAACCAAATGGTCACTTTAGCTGAAGCATGTGAACGTAAGTGCAGCACAAGGAACTGACATGGCCAGCTTTTTGCACAGGCTCCCCATTCACTCAGCAGCACTTCTCCTTTTCCATACAACCTGATGATTTACCTTTCCATGTGACAGGTAGGCACAACCAGGTCCTCCTCCTCGCTCCTTACTAAACACAACACAGCACTTTTCTGGCCTTGGTGTGATTATATTGCTATTTACATTTATGTGCACAAAAGCTGGAAGTCTTGCTCCTACAGCAGCTCTCTTGGGATCAGCTTTGACTTTTTAATTGCTGTCTTGGACCCTTAACTCTTTCAAACAATTTCATCACTCAGTAACTAAGTTACAGCACAGAGATGCTTAATGTTTAATTATGTCAGTCAATTCTCTCCTTCCCCCCTAACTTGTGGATTTGGAGGCTGATTTCTACAGACACTTCCCTGCATGGAGCTCATACCCACCTACAAAGATCAAGACTCCTCTAAGCAGGAGAAGTAATTTCTTGGGACATAGGCAATTAGAAGTTCAGCTCTGTTATTGCCAACCCCCTTCACCCAAGCCACTACCCAGTGAACTAATTTATTTCCATCTCCTCACATCTGCAGCCATTTAAACCAGAGGTCAAAATAAAGGATATGAATTCATCTCCAGCATGCAACACAGCAGTAAGTATAAAACCTCAAGCAATTGGGGAACTTTGTCCAGGATATGTTGCACTGCAGTAAAAGATGAGGAATTTGGGCTAGTTCTTTCTGGCCATGAAGCACCTGACTTCATGCTAACAATAGCGAAGGGCTGTGCTATATAGATGTAACCATTTGTTAGCTTGTTTTATGTCAACAGTGTCAACAGCTAAATTACTCTTCCGATAAAGACACCACATGATATATTTTAGTCTCTATGACTCACTGAAGACACCAAATGCTTTGTGAATCATCATCAGCAACTATCAGTCAGTAAGATTTACACCATTTTAGCAAATTAGAATGACATAACACACCAGTGAACTACAGACCAACAAGAACATTCAGATAAGCTGCAAAACCTCCCTGGCTGGATTGGTTCCACACCTGAGGGGAAAAAAGAGAAGGGGCAACAGTGTGTTCCCTTCATCTGATGCACAGAACACTCTCTACTTGTGTAGAGATATTGGAATGAACCTTCAGCCAATTATTCACCAAAGCACTATCTTTAAGAGGGAAAAACTCCACAATGCTGGAGCTCCCATAGCAGAGGTTTTGCTCTGCCAAAGAGCAAAGGTTGGAATAAGAGAGATTCATGTTGTACAAGAGTGTTTCTCTATTTGACCACGACGCAAAACACCAGCAAAGCCCATGTTGTTAAAAATCATAAATGAATCTAATGTCTAATTAGAGAAAAATCAAAGCCTTTTGGGACTGGACAGGACATACATTTTGCCAGACTGTCTCCTCTCTAGAAAGCTCCTTTATTTAACATGGTGGAGTTACAAACTTCACAGCAGCTTGGCGGTTTGGGTTTGCAAAGCAGGAACGTCTTGAAAAAAAGCAGACAAATCAACAAATTCTGAGAACCCAAGTTGCTAGATTGCTGCAAGAATTCCTGTGAAGCATCTGTATTAGTCCTTATGTAATAATAACCAATAGTGAGGTGCAGGAAATACAGCAAGCAGGGTTGAAGTAATCCACCAATCTGATTATGCAGTGGAGTTTCTGACCAATTGAGCTGAAGCTTGTTTCACTTCTCAGAGATTGTTTCTTCTCCTTTATAAACAACAATGTTCTGGTCTGTTTCATACACTTTGACTTTATAAAGAGTTCCCAGGGGCAGGAGCTTCTTGAGGTTTTCCCAGATGAATACTGCAACGTTCTCTGTGGTGCTAAGAGTGGAACATGAGCAGATTCAGAACTGACTGCAATGATATTTGAGGCTGTACCCAGAAAGGTGAGGCGGGACACTAAAGGCCACCAGGAGCCAATGTGGGTAGCTTTCACATGATGACACCCTGAAGGTAAGTGGGGTTTGAACTGTTGCCAGCAAACAGGGATTAAATGACATTTAATTAACAGGTCGTATCTGTCTTCCCAGGCTGTCCACAGAACAGACTCACATAAGAAGTAGCAGCCTGCAAAGGGCTCCTCAGGTGCATGCAAGTGGTGCTTTCCCAGTTACGTGGGACATCAGCTACCCCAGCAGACCTGCAGCCAGCCCAGCCCAGCAAAGCAGCGGGGCACAGCAGCAGGGCTGGAAGGCAGGCAGGGCACCCAGCACCTGACATGCGCAAGTGTGTCACAGGTGTGTTACACACAAAGGTATCAAGGCTTCTCCCTCAGACATGGGACCAAGCCTTGACAACTGTTCTTTGACCCTATAACCCATGCCATGAAGAGTCTCCAACACCCACCTCACAACCTCAGCAAAGTATGGCACATCCTTATCCAGGTTTTTGTGGTCAAGTGGTTCCATGATTGCCTCCTGCAGAAAGAAAGCAGTGACAATCTCGTCCAGCGGTTCAAATTACCATGCAAATGGAACTGCAGCAAGGCAACAGTATGTAAAATATGGGTTAGACCCCTAAATCCACCTGTTAACTTCCTAGCTGGAGACATAGCACTGCTTCACATCACAGTGCTAAAGCATTTTAGTCTTAAATCACTCCTTACTTCCTCCTTTATTTCCTACCATCATCACCATGTCTCCACCCTGGTACTAGACAAATTGCTAAGCTCTAACCAATTCTCCCAGGAGATGTGTAGGAAACTAGTGCTATTACCTGCATATATTCTTTCAGGTCTGTCAGGTTTATAACCATTCCTGAGACTGGGTCAATCTACAGGGAAAAGAAAAGGGAGATTAGTAGCCTTACTATGCGCCCTTATTACCACAGTTGCAATGAGCCTGTACAAATCAGACTGGGAGTATCTGTGCACTCAGGACATCTGAACCGTAAGAAAAATATCTTTCCACCTTTGCATACTGAGTTCCAACTCCACTCCTGTGATGTTCCCAAAGGCTTGGTACGGCATACTAACAGCTCCAGTGGTTCCACTCTCCCATAAAAGCTGACACCAGGGAGAAAAAACTCACTGAAACACTCAGTTTTCAAGCAACAAACCTAGCATGACCATAACCAGGAAAATAGGCATTAGACTGCTGGACTCAACAACTAGGGACAAAACAGAGCCTGAGTTCAGGGCATACCCCCATCAGGAGAAGGCACAGCTCCAGGAAAAGAAAAACACGTTGTGCAGCTCACAACATATTTGGGGAACACAGAAAGAAGAAGCTTTAAAATTTTAGCTCCTGATCTGAATAGAAACTCCATCATATGAATTGGAACTCTGTAAAAAGTTGTTTGGAAAACATAAAACCCAAAGTCTAAACAACTCACTCTGCAGAATACACAGAACAATACAGGATGAAGGGTGAAAAACAGCTGCCAAAAGCAGAATGTCCTTTTATATTTGCAGCAAAATGCCTTGATAAAACAGCACAGAGAATCAGTTACTGGAAATGCTAAGCCTCCCTCTGTCTCAGTAGTCATCCAAACGTGCCCCACAGGTCTGACCAGAGCCTACACATTCTACAGTGAGGCGCTAGCCGATGAAGTTACGTGCCCAGAGGATGATTACAAAATTTGGATTAAATACAGTCACCTGCAAATCTTCCTTAGAGCCAAGGTGAATACAACAGTGAATATGGAAAACCTTCTTCTATAGTGATGTGTACAGAGTTTCCACAAACACTCCAGGAAACTTAGCAATTGAGCTAGAACTTCAGTATTGTGGAAGATGAGGACCCATCTGTCACAGTAAAGAATGGAAAAGAACATTGTTCACACTTACCTCTCCACGCACAGTGACTATAACTGAAAAAAAAAGAAAATATCAGGTCACAATGACATCATGAACCTAACAACCAAGTATACTATCAATTGGGACAGACAGCCCATTCATCACTAATCACTAATTGCTGCATAAGGACCAGTGCAGGCTTCCCAGCACTTCAAAATGCAACTGTTTTTATAAAACAGGTATCCACTCCATAAAGAATCACCCAACATGTTGAATTCCCCACTCAGAATCACCCAGCATGTTGAAGAAGTCATTCTCCAAGGTCTGATGCTCAGAGACACACCACTATCTGTGAAGTGCCCCCTGCAGGGAGACATAAGACCAGATAACTTTTTAAGTGCCTACTCCCTATGACTGCGTGTGCCCTGCACACTCAAGATCAAAGTTGCTCGATCAGCAAAGTCTTCTGGACAATGCAGACACCCTGGGTGCCCACACAATCACCAGACCTCCGAGACAGTAAGATGTGAGGTCAGCTTGTAAGTCTTCTGACATCATGAAATACCAGAGAAGGAAAGAAAGGGAGAAAGCGCCTGCCAGCTCTCTGCCTGACAGATATAGATAGTAGGAGAAGAACTTGTGAAAACAACAGCCAAATAAAGTTTACAGGCTGTTTAAATTGCCCGTGTTTTGCTTAGAAAAAAATCTTCATTCAAAACACAATGTAGCTTTGATTCGTGAAGTGACATTTTGACATACTTATTACCTATTCAACATAACAGCTGGCAAATCCATGCCATGGTTGAACCCCACTGCTGCTGAGGATTCATTCTAATTCTAAAAACCCTCAAAATCAGAGACTAAAAGCCACATCACACTGCTGAGACATGTGACTGGCCCAGGGTTATTCGGCATTCATACCAGCCTGCCTGAGAGTGGCCTCTGTCCATACATACATGCGTAAACAACGCCTTACCTTTGTAGTTGTGTCCATGGCCATTTGGATTGTTGCATTTCCCAAACAGCTTCAGGTTTTCTTCATCACTCAGTGACTTACTGTGAGAAATACAGCCACAGTATTCCATTACAGATGTTTCTGGCTTCAACTGTTAAGGCCTTTCTAGTTCTTCCACGCATTTACACTCCCAAATTTCACCTACTAGCTTTTTCAACCCAGAAGGCACAAACAGAACCCGAGGAGTATTTGGCCCGTGAAAAGATGTTGTTGACAATGGGGGTTTTGTTTGCTGTGGTTTTGCATTTATATATGCAGGTTTCATAACAACTGCCTAATACTACTGTTGTATAAACACTAGCACCTATTCATATGTAAATATGGCAAAATGACTTGGGCTCCTAGAAGAAAGTACCTGGAGCGATTTATTATCAACTACGCATATTATTATCAACCAACAAAGCTCAGGGAGCTTTTCCAAGAAATGTAAAGGATGACTTCCCTCTCTGAAGCTTTCCTTTGAAGAAATTCAAGTGCCTACTGAGAGGAGTATTTT
>VXBW01001450.1:96257-114945 GCA_013400375.1 Thinocorus orbignyianus
TTTTTTTTTTTTTAATGACAAGATGGGTCAGCAGAGCTGAACAATCAAACTAAAAATACCCAAGCATCTTTTCATCACCGCGTTATGGTTTACAAAACATAAAATTGCAAATCGTCAAACTCTCCATTTCATTATGCAAGTGGCATCCTATATTTCATAAACAGAGTTTCTTCATGACTCGCAACTGATCCTCTATGAGGGGAGGGCTCCTGAAATTCCTCCCTCAAGATCTGAGGGTATGCTGAGTCCGGTATTTTGTGGTATTAAAGAATCCATGGTGACATGCAGGCACAGTAGTCAATACTGACTTGGGAACGGCGGAATCCTTTCTCAGTCCTTCTCACAATTGTCCAGCCCAGCAAATACCGAAATCCCCTCTAAGGGTGTAAGCAGGAGGACATACAGCTTATGCTGTTATTTCAGAAGTCCTGTTCTTCTCCCAAATACAGCCTATGAGATGATGCACTGAAAATATAGGAAGACTTCTACTCTGATTTTTTATTCATTTGTAACATAGGAGAAAATGAAGTGGTAGCTGAACTTTGGCTTGACTTTATATTGACTTCCCCACCCATCTGCAATAACGGTTTCAGTGAAGACTTTGAAGAGCTGTTTTGGATTATTTCAAGCTGGGGGTGTCAAAGGGAGATAAAGAGAGCAGATAGGAAGAATGAAGAGACAGGCAAGAATACAGATCTGAAGATCAGTGATATTAACTTCTTCCTGTGTACACTTTTGTTCTTCACACACTGGTGGGTAGAGACAAGTCCAGACAAGTAACAAATGGTTTGGAAGAATGCCAGCTATACCCAAACAGAAACAAGTCTGTATCTGTCTCTCCCTTTGCTTGCCAGAGTGAGCAGTGACTGAATTTTCACTCAGGAGAGCTGTCTTACTGCTAAGTAGATTTTTCAGGGACTCCAGTACACCATGAAAAAATGCTTATAGCTATGGCCCAGAGCTGCACTAATCATTTCTTTCGGAATCTGGGTTCCTCATTGCTACTGTTAGAAACAGCAAGTGATTCTCCTGTACCATAAGCTAAACCCCTTGCCCCGTCTGCCCATACCTTTTCCTTTGTTTCAAGTGTTTCTGGGTCCACTTTGTACATGAAGATGTTCTCACTGCTGACATAATAGTCTCCTTTATACACAACATAGTTCACATTGGCATTGTCACTTGGCTCTGAAACAAAATCCTGGAGTTGTACATAGCTTTGTTTAAGCTCGCGTCACATTACAGCAAGTTAGACACGTTTAAACAAATAAACCCATTTGCAATGACACTAATCCGTCTGTGATTGATTGGAAATATCTCATTAATCTACAAAGGCACTCAGGATACTGTCTGCACAGGTGAGTTCAGGATAAAAGGACAAGGACCAGCTCTTGGGGAAACTGTGGCAGCGAAGCCAAGATAATCTTCATACTTCCATATGCCCTTTGTTTCTAACCTCTTCTTCCTTCATATCCATCTTCCTGTCTTCCCTAGCCCAAGTCCTCTGACAGCCATATGATGAATGCTGTTTGATTTATAGTATTGGAAACGAGAGGCATGACTTGGGCTGACGGGAGGGCAGGAACACTCTTTGTGTGATGGGGCTTGGACAGGGAATGCTGCTTCTATTCCTTTTATAACTGAGTCAGGGAGATACCCTTTGAGAGCCACATTTGCACAACAGCTGGAGCTGTTCTTTCTATTCCTAGGGGAGCTGAGGCTCACTAGCCAGGTGGCTGAGAAGAGCTGAGGAAAAAGCGAATCCCCAAACTAAACATTTCGTGTGTGATGAACACAGAGCCTGAAGCTGGTACACTAAAAGTCCAGAGGACAGATCTTCTTGTAGTGAGGAATAGTCTACTCGTATGTAAAGAGTCAAATAGGCAAGGGCATGCAAAAACAGTCTGCTGGAGCTTGCAAAAGAAAATAAAGGGTGGTTGACAGTTCTGAAATTTATTGAGAGAGCTGGGATGGGGTGGGGAGTTGAAGAGCTAGGTAGATCAGTGAGGGAAGGTACGAGCACCTTTGAAGAGAACAGATGGCATGACAGGGCAGGATCTGTCTCCTCAGGGAAGAAGCAGATGGTCACACACATCAGTAAAGCTGCAAACTTTAGGGCTGTTCTGGTTTTAGTGGAAAGTACTTTTCTTGCATTTAAGCCTACTTCCTCCTGATATATATAAAATACTATAGGTAGTGATACTTCCATTCCTATGCAATACCGTCTCTCACCCTTCTCATATCATCTCCTGCATCTTAGTACAGGAAGGAAAGGATTAGCCCACTTACCCTACAAGCTTAGCAATGCAAGGTGTTTTCAGGGTAAAGCCGAGTCTCAGGTAGAACAGCAGACTGTAATGCTCATTATCAGGTCTGCACAGGATGTTATTTGGGGAAAGATTTCTGTTGGAAATTTGCAACAAATTCCAGAATTGAGTGAGCTGAATTGGCACTAAAACATTAAACTGAGCTGGAAAAGGCACATTAAGTCTGACAGCAACTTGCATTTTTTTGTTGATGTTCATCTTCTATGAAAAACATGGACTCAGAATAGACCTACTGGGCTTCCTCACATCTCCCATTAAACCCAACCACAAGTTTCCCCAGAAAACCTCAGAACATTTCTTATTTCTTAGAAACTCTCTTACGTGGCATCTCAAAACGTGACATGAAGCGCTCAAAGACACTCTTGCATGGGTCTGGCATTGCCAGAGTCCCGAATTCTGAGACCACAATGCGGTTGCGCTGGCTGTTAGTCAGGTAGGAATTGCTCTGCAGAAACTTGCTCCGGTATGTCACTGTGCCGTTCTCCAATTGGAATTGATGCAACAGGGCCATGCCATCAAACCAATGGTTAAATCTGCAAGAAGAGATACATAAGAGAACACAAGTTGGACACTATATAATTTTCTCCTATACTGTTCCCTCTTGCCTTTAGGTTTGTTATTGTTTATAAAAAGCTAATGCCCAGACCCCATGAACACAAAATATGCATAGCCTTGTGATGAATCTAGGAAAATACTGAATAGATTGAAATGAATCAAGTGTATTTGTAGCTGTGGGACCCAAAGTTAGACACTGACTTTCAGTGAGATTTGGGTCCCCTATTTTACTTTTGAAAGTGGACCTGAGGTATTTCTGAAGGTGCTATGTATAAGCTTTTGGGGGGAAATTATCTACACTGCTAAACCAACCACTCTGCAGACTTCTGCACAGGGAATGGAAATTGTGCTTTACTGTACAACAAGAATAGAAATTATTACTGAAAGCCCAACTGCACAAGAAGGAGTCTTTAGCTCTCAGCTGTTTGCAGGATGCTATTCTCTCTGAAATAAGGAATCTGAGACGCTGAGAAAACATTATAGTCTGTTTCTCCAAATATAGTAAGATGATCACCTTTGGCCAGTTGCTGCCATCAGCTTTGTGGGAGGAAGAGCTATGTTTGTCAAGTAGTTAGAGTGGCAGATTCCAAGCTAAAGGCAGTAGTTGCCTTCTTGATATATTTTAATATTTTTAAAATGAAATGGATTCACTTCTAAAGCAACACACAATTTAGCACAATCAACTTTACAAATCCTGCCCCAGATTTCAGGGTGCTCGTGGGAAGGACTTCTGTTAACGACAAAGGACTAGGAGTGTGGATGTTTTAATCCTCAGCTCTGTTCCCTCATTATATCAATATGAGTAGGTCACAACCTACTCAGGCACAGCTTCCCCAACCTTAATAAGTTAACCATGCTCCTATTTTCAGCGCCCTCTGGGAGTTTCCAGGTAAGAGAGCAACTGTTCTTAAAAGAATGATAACATAAGCATTTCTTCCTTTCCTTACCTAAAAGGAAACTACAAACTGCCCGAAACAGCAAGATTTTGGGGGATCTCCCTTTAGGTTTAGGCAGAGCTCAGACCAGAATCATTTGACAGACTCACCAAACCTGGACTTACTTGTCCTCGCCAAACTCAAACTTCCCGGGACCATTTCTCAGAAGATTGCCATTAATCCATTTGGGAATATGTCCTTTGATCTTTGCTGGGATTGGCTGAGGAGTCTCCTCCACAGTCTGGATTAAGGGTGAGATGCATTGCAAACCCTTGATACTGTGGAAGGTGATTTGCTCTTTTGATGGGCTGGGCAGGAAATTCTTTAAACCTGCAGAGAAAACAGTGAGGACAAAAAGCAGGTAACTGAGATTTTCACTTGAATAAACAGACAATTGCTAGAACTTGAGTTTGAATGTCCAGGAGAATAGCATTCAGCATTCTGCAAGCAGCCAAGCTGTAGTGGATATTGAAACTAAAGCTGTGTTCCCATAATACCCCACAGATCCAGAGGGAGCAGACAATCCAGTGGCTTTAACTCTATTGTAGTTAATCCATTAGTCACCTGTTCTGCAATCCAAAGGAGGTAAAAAATATGCAATGACAGAATGATAGGAAAGAAGAGAACTTTTCTTTTAAAGAAGCTTATAGCTAGAATTTATTTCAATAACTAACTGAGAGCAATTAACATACAGATATTTATTATAAGAACCTTGCAAAAAAAAAAAAAATCTATTCCAAGGTGGGATGATACACAGAGTAATGTTGAGGGAGAGCCCTAAAAATAATCTTCCAGTGATTTCTGACAAGCAGTCTGCTGAACAAATTGACAGAAAGGAGCTAGTCTGACTGTTGCAGACTGAAGCCACAAACAGAAAGATTTAATCAGGCATCTTGTAAAAAAGTACATGTTGCCTTTGCACGACAATGTTGCTCAAAACCAGGTGGAGCTGGGTACAACTCAGACAGAAAGACTGCATTCTAAAACACCCTCTAACTCCACATCGTTGTCACAATCATGGGTGAGTTAAGGAGACAGAAGAGACTGTACATACTGGGAGATCGTCCCAGGACTTGGAAGCTAATCAGCCATTACCCAAGGAGGTTCTCTGTATTCTGCTTTATGTTTGGAAATGACACAGAACACATCAGAATGAGATCATGATACTTAAGCAGGATATACTGCTGACTTTTTTATTTGTGCTGCATTTGAAATCTTTCTACGTCTTTCTACTGTTCCATCACTAGTGTTTGGCCTTGAATCTTTACAGACATATTCATTATTGATTATTCTGTAGACCCAGATTTTCTCCCCAGATTTTCTCCCCAGATTTTCTTTTTATTTGCAAAGTAAGAAAATAATTTTTGTAACGCTCTTGACAGCAAATGCTTCTGCAGAATAGCACACACAAATGCAACAAAGTATTTTCTTTCAGGAAAGAAAAATCAATACAGCATAGAGCAAGCTGATCACAGAAGACAGGGACAAGCACTATCCATTGCCTTGAGGTTTGGAGCGTTGCAAATAAAGATGCTTTTCATTTAAACTCCACGTTATTAGATGGGATGCAAGGATTGCTGTGTATGGCCTCTAGCCTGTGCTATGTGATCACAACCCTCACTGTGTTTATGGTCGCTGCTGCTTATGGATGAAGTCACCAACAGAGGAACGTACAATTCAACATGAAGGAGTATCTAGATCAAGTCATGGCCAGTGATGCCTCAGACAGCTCTGGCTAGGACTTAAACTGAGCTGCATTTAACTAAGGGTTTCTGAAAAAACAGCGTTGAAGCTGCTCACGTTTTTTGCAGCTAAAGCTAACGCATGGTTTTCCTAATGCTGACTGTTTCACAGTGAAGAAATGTTATGGTCCCAGTATTCCTTTTAACTTGAACAGTCAGCTAAAATTCAGCATCTTCCAGGTTGATAGTTTAGGGGAAGGGATGTATTGAGGCACTAGGTTCCTTCAAAACAATGTGCTATTTTTAAAAAAACTGTACAACATCCTCTACTGAATTTAAAAAAAATAAAAAAAAAAAAAAATTCTGCCCATAGTGCAAATGTCCTTCTGGAAAAAGAAAAAAAAAAAAATAATCAATTCACAAAACAACCCAGAGGATCAGAGGAGTTCTAGTGGACCACTCTAAATCCAGCCAAGCCATAGCTTGTTACACAACAAATGTTAAGAACATGATGTTAAAGAACCCAAAGTCTTGGGATATATGTTGTCATGGTTTCTCTACACGGTACATGGAATACTCTGTTAAATTGGCATTATGTGTAATGCAGAAGACCAGAGGCCCATAGGCTGCTGAAAGGTGTACAGATCAGGTCAGTACTCACCAGTACTATCTGATTTCAGAAGCTCAAAAAGGCAATCACTGGCACCCCCCAGAAAAATGGAAGTTGTGAAGAAAAACAATAAAACTGAGCTGAAATACATTTACAGGACAGTACAAAACAGATTGAATGGATTTACCTGGTAAGCAAATACACAATAGTACAAAAGGATAATTTCTGAGAGAACCTCTTGTTTGAATGCAATATCCCCCTTAGTAGGCATGGTTATTGGACAAAAGCATCAAGGAAGCATGAACTGATTGGAATGCTGTGTGCTAACAGTTAGTTATTGGCCGCAGGAGCCTGGGTTGCAAAACCTCACCACAAGGATTGTTTTCGCAATCCATTCAGCTGCAAAGGCGGATTTATCTAGAAAACACATAGGCTGTTGCCTTCCTTCCCAATGCTATCACCTCCTCACCTAGCACAGTCTTCACATCCATGGGTCAGTGGCATTGCTTGGCTCCATCCTCACTGTAAGATCATTGAGCCCTGAACGAGAACTGATGAAGATTTAGGTGTAAGTGGACCACCGATACAAAAGGACAGCATGGCCTACAGACATCTGTTCCTGAACCAGGTCTAGCGCAGACAAGATGACACACTAAACAGAGCCCAGACTGATACTGAACTTCATTCTGATTTTTTCATGTAGCAATTTGTTCTGGTTATACTAGTCACTTTCACCACTAGCCTCAGTTCTTTAATCCAAGTGACTAAGAGAAGCTTAATTTATCTGTGAGCCTCTGAAATCATCTGTTCACAACTACAGAAGAAATTTGCTAGTTCAGGTAGGAGAATACCTGCAAAAGGACTGAGTTGGCAGACAGCATTTTTCTAAGCTCACTTCTTTAGAACAGCTACAGACAGAATGGGTGTTAGGCATGCAGGAAGGTAAATTGCAAGATCCCTTCAACGTAGTTCTCTGGCTTGCCAATCCTCAAATCCTTCTTTAGATCTCTAATATGGTAAGTCAGGTAGATAAAGAATTCAGACTTCAGGGCTAAAGCAATTAACCTCAAACCACCAACACTCTCTCCCTCTTAAAATTCAATTAAGTTCTGATTAAATCCTATATGAAGCACTCAATCAGATCTGAACACTAGCGCTTCGGAGTATTGCCTTAGGCATAACGAAGTAGAGGCTTTTCAAATCAACAAACACCTGGCAGATTTAGTGACTGCCATCAGTACTTGCAGAAATGCAGCTTTAGTAGGCCAATCTAAAGTTTGTAAATGTGTAAAATATGCAGAAAAAAATGAGAGCAACATGTCCCTAAGGAGACTTTTTTGCATCCAAGCAGAAACAAAGATGGCATGACCAAGGATGGCACTACATCAAAACTTCCTGGAGAACAGCATAATTACATCCAGGTATCGAGAAAGATAAACCTCACGAAAGAGCTTCAACAGGACCAGAAAGACCTTGTGAGCCATCTCCTCCCAACTGCTGTCCCAGAAAGTCATATATGTGAAGTCTGTCTTAAAAGTTACTATGTTTCCTGGCTATATCCTCTCTTTGGAAGACTTCTCATTGCCCAGATGTCTAGAAAAATCCTTTGAACTTGCAGAAAGACTTTATTCATAGGACAGTTTGTCCCCTTTGTTCTTCTATTAGCACTGTTATGTGCCTTTGGTAGTTCTCCCTCTCTTGTATTTAGAGCAATCATACCACTTCCTAAGCTAAGCAAGCCTAGGTTCTTTTCATTTTCCTTCTCCTGTTACAACCTTGCTATTTACATAATCATTATAGTAATCCTTCTTGAAATCTGGTCTAGTTAGAATTCATTTCCAGACAGCCTAGAAAGTGCCTGAGTGAAGGCTGTATACAACAAGAACATGGAAGTTAATACCCTGTCCTATCAGACCAGAGAGAAAGAAATGCGCATAGCAAGATAATGTACCATCTGTACTTCTGTGAGCCACTGAAGTGAGCTGAAGATCCCAACAGTAATGCATGCAAAATATAATCAAATTGTGATACCAGGTGAGTCAAAACATAAGTTTTCAGAAACATGACAAGTCATAGAATCATAGAACAGTTTAGGTTGGAAGTCATTCTTGAACAGTTTTGAAAAGCCAGGAGAATGGGAGGCACGCAAGAAAGCTGAGGCTGGGGGGCAGAATTTAAAAAAGCAGGATTACTCTGGTGAGTTTATTCTGAAGAGATTCAGGACAAAAACGAGAAAAGAAAGGAAAAAAAAAAAAAGCAATTACCTCCTCCTCTCAACTGCACAACACAAAAAACTGTTTTATACTTACATTACATAAACTGCCTTAGTATTTTTTTTTAGGCAATCATCATCTGTGCAAGGTACTGAGATTTCACCAGTAGCAACTGCAGCAAACAACACAGGCTAATTAGCACACAAAGCTAAGACCAGATGTACAACTGTACTGTAACTCATTGCAGGAGAGTACAATACAGAATAAACACATCAAAGGAAAATATTTTGTTGCTGATCTGTGACTGACCATAGCTGTTTTTAAAAAATAATTATAAAGAAAACAACCCAGCACAGCTGCACATCCTACACTACGTCTCTATTAAAAGAAAAAATAAATCTGGATAGAGTCTACTCTCCAACTTTAATCACTGTAATACTAAAATCTGTTACGTTTATCTGCACCTACTTTGAAATGCACTGAGTAGAAGGAACACAAACAATTCCTACTTGAATGTTCACAAGCAACCTTAATAAAGGTGTATCACTCTCAGATAAGAGCTCAGTTTCCCTTATTGCAACATCTAGCTACCCAAGACACCACCAACCTCTGCAAAAGACAGAAGACAGACTGGCTTTTAATGTTGAGCAACATGGAAATAAATACTGACTCTGCTCTACTGTTCCGGCTGTGCTCCAAGATGGAAGAACGTGAACGAGCAACAAATCAAAGGCACTAGAGTCCCGATGGGGCTTACTTTATTTGCTTAAACATAATACCAAAAATCAGCCCAAGATCACAACCTGCCCTTTCAAAAGTCTTATTTCTGAACTATAATTTCCATTTTACCTCAAACCTTTAAAAATAGGACTAAGATCTAAACTTCCTCTGTCACATCAGAGCAGAGGCAGTGCCAAATACAGCACTGTAATTTTTCCTCTAATCTTTTCTAAAGATCGTAAGCAATTACAACAAAATTATTATAGCCTGGCACTGTTTGTTCATCTACTGTTTCCATTCAAAGAGCAGCATGCCACATTTTTTCTGCCTGTCACAAACTGACATCCTAGCATTTATTATTTATATCCAGAAACAGTGGAACCAAGGACAAGGATCTTGAAAAAGTTCCTGTACAGAGAGCACTACCCTGCCTGCTTTGGGTAGGATAGCAATCAGACATTTACTTAAACAACAAGCAGTGGGACAGAAAATCTTAACAGTGGATAGAGGAAATGGAAGAGATTTACTAGACATGAAACTAGTATCACATTGGATAGAGCAAATCCACTTTGGCTTTGACCTACGTATTCAAATCCAAAGCACAGGGACCACAACTGTTTGTCTCCACATGCAACTGCACAGTCAAATTGCTTGACTCAGAAGGACATCCAAGACCAAACTTAAGGGCACATGTTAGTAAACAGAATGCTCACAGATCGTACTCTTCAAGCAGGGAGCCTGAAGCAATAAGTCGTTTTCCCTGAGGATCTACGCAAATTCCAAATAGCTCTTCAGCTAATCCTGTACCATAGAGGATTTCATAACAGGAAATCTTCTGGTACAAGATATGGGCCACATTATGGTCCCTGTAGATCACAGACTGGAACAACAGGGCAAGGAAACTAACTGTCACCATCCCTCCATCCCAAATGGAATTTGCTGTAGCTATTGATTTTTGCCATCCAGATTCTAGCTGTCAGCCTCTGCCTTCCCTAGGGTTGAACCTCTCAGCTCAACTGTCCCCCCCCCACTGATTTCTGAACTGAAGTTGTTGCACTTGCCTTGCGTCTGCTGGGAAGTCCCCGTGCTTGACTCCTTGTTCCATCTAGCTTGTTGATTTCCCATTGTGAGGGGCTCAGCCACCCACTTCCTTGCTAACAGGCAAAGAAGAACATAAAAGAAGTGACAGAAAACACAGGGAAAAAGAAATGGAGAAAAGGAGTGGAGAAAGGCTTGTCAAAGGGAGGCAAGGAAGAAAAGCAGCTGTGAACTGTGCGCACGCTTGCCTGTGAAATACTTGTTGATTTCCCAAAGACACCTTGAGAAACAGACTCTACACTTCAGGGGTGGTTTCTTCCGACATGAAGAAAGTGTAATTTCTTTGTTAAATATTGATTTACAGAGTCAAGTCCTTGGAACACTTATCTTAAAAAAGGCACTATGAACAACAGCGTTCCTTTCCTAAGAGCTAGGAAAATTTTGCCCATGTCACAGGAAACATATCAGACAAAATAAATTTTATTCACACTTTTTTCTTTTATTATCACTTTTCACTCGAATGCCTGAGTAAATGAGAGGGGTTTCTTTTTCATGATTCAACATTCTCACCTTTGAGCTAAATTGAGACAATTCTGTATCAGCAAATTTTTTCCAAGATTTTTTCAAAATATACAGAAAAAGAGTCAAGAAAATTTGAAGGCTTTTCATGTCACTCAGGTAATTAGACAAGAAACACAGCTCTCTATGTACATATGCAATTCAGCTTAAAAGCATAATGAAATAGGCAGAGTGCAAGAATTTAAATTTAGAGGAGAGTCCCAGTTTAAATAGTATTAATACAGTTGCTGCAATCTGCTAGCATATCAAAAGAACATAATAAATTTATGCACATAGGCTTTTTCCCCAGCAGGAAAGTACTTTATGACACCTTGACATACTAACACCACAGGTTGTTTTGGACAACTTTCCCAGTGCCAGACTTAGTATTTGGTCATTTAGTTTGCATTAATTACCCCACCTCTGAATTTTCTGCCTTCTGTCTCACAGATGTACTTGATGATACACACCTTACACCAACTTAGTAACAAGTGCAGTAAAAAAAAAACACAAAAAAACACCTGGACTGTTCCTAAATGTGTACCCATGGATGTGTTCTGCTGCCACAATAAGGCAGGTTTGAGAATTTTTCCGATTATTGGGTAGCCCAGAAACAATCCTTTGATTCTAAAAGATAGGAAAATGCTACCACCATCAAAAAGCAGAGTTTCTGGTGAATTAAGTCATGGTCTTGATTAGTTCCTATTTTGTGATAACGTATCTCACTTCTTTTTTTGGGGGGTAGTGGTGGTGGGGACACAACAGCTCAAGTTTTGCAATGGTGCCTCAAACTGCAGAGCTGAATGGTGATACAAAATCCCTTGGGGTAGTTTCCCACTTGTATGTTCAGATCCAAGCTTCAGTAATATTGCTGCTCTGAACAATACTCTCCATTTCACAGCCTGCTTCCATATCTCGCACATAGCAGCTCCCTTGAAGAATCTGCTGCCTGCTGGTTTTTCAACTGTAAACCATCAGTATCTGCTAGTAATCCGAGGGAATCTGTGCAATGCACTTGCCTCTCCTGTTTATAATTTCAAATATAAAATAACAGAATTTCTGGTTTCTAGCAAACACTTCAAATTGTTTAGTTCCTAATTGCTGATCAACAGAAATGAAACCGCTCTACCGATCTGTGTCAGCAGCAGCTCCTAACAGCAACAGAAAACCCCTTTCCAAGATGATGTGATAGAAGGATTTGTTTGTTTATGCATTTTACCTGGAACGAATTGCATCAAAGAGCAGAGGAAATACCGCACATTAGCAAGCAGCAGGCTGATGGCAGACAACAGGATTTTGGAAAACATATTCCGCTGGGAAGAAGGCATCAGATCCGAGATGGTCAGGCAAAGGTACCGGAGCCAGGATGACAGCGGGCAGCCAGCACCGATGGAGCGGCTGGAGGGAGCTGCCCGACATCATCACTTCAGAATAAGAGCCAGGAGTGTCTGCCTAGCGGGGCGGGATGAGCCAGTCCCCCCGCCCGATCTCCGCTGCTGCAGCCGGGCCAGACACCCAGGGCAGGGGGGAGACCTGCCGGCAGCCCCCGTGGCTCAGCTGCCCGCAGACCCTCCCGGCAGCTGGCCCAGGTGCGTTGATGAAGTGCCAAGACAGCTAAAGCACACGTTTCCACTGATGGAAAAAGTGGCGTATACCTATTTGCCAGGTGGACAAACCGAAGATGGGAAAAGAGGTGGTGTACCCACGTAGCCAGGCTTCAAGGCAACCCTTTTAAAACTTCTCGTCACCTTGTCTTGTCTTTTTCACCTGTCAAAAATACTTTGTTTTGTTTCAAAATCTGAGTAACCATTCTGCACCTCAAAGAACCTCAAGGCTTTAGGAATACTGGTTGCCACGCCAGATTAAACCATCAAATCAGACAGGGAAGTACCAGTGACAGGCTGTGCTCTGCTGTTTCAAACTAGGATGGACCCTAGATGGACCCTTTCCTACACATGCTGAGAGGAAGCTGCTAGCACTTTGCAAACGCACTGTGATGGCTGCGTTTACTCCGTGTTACTAAGCAGCTCTTAAAAGCTGTCCTATGCCTTGAGAGAGAGTGCAAGGCACCATACACAGTACTCTAGGTAGCCCGTTCCACTGTCCTTAACGTGAGACAGATTATTACTCATCCTAAACCTTCTGCTGCAAACTAAGCTGATTTCTTCTTGTCCTTTCTACAAGACATAGTGAATACCTGACTACTGTCCTTTCCATAACTTACCGCTATCATGCCTTACCTTAGTTTGTGCTGTAAATTAAACAAGCTTGACTGCTTCAACCTTTCCTTACAGATCATGTTTTCTTTGCCCTTTATTATTCCTGTTACCCACCCTGCCCACTTGGTTTTTAATAAGCAGACCTATCCGCCAGCTAACACTGAACTTGCACAGAGAAAAGGTGAACAACTATGTTTTTATATCTTGTCTGTTCTACTATAACTAACACATCTCAGCTGCTGATTTTTTTCACCACCCAATAACATCATGACAACTCTAGCTATTACTCTGGTTTGTAAGCAACATAAACGAGACCCCTTGCTAAGCACAGTACTTTTCCCTTGTCTTTCTTTGGCCTCTATCTTGATTTCAGATTGGCCCTTCATCTTATTGAGAGCATAGTGAATTTTCACTATATGGTATCGATAGCACTTGTGACCCCTCCTAGCTTGCTGACATTTGAAAAAATGAACTGTTTTGTCTAACATCCTCCTCCTAAATCATTCAGGATAATATGGAATAAGCAAGGCTTGAAGCAGACCACTGTAGGATGTGATCTAGGCTGACCTTTCAGAAAAAATGAGTATTTCTTTCACTGACTTTTTAACCCGTTCATGTAGCCCCTATTTCCCGACTGCTCTCATTTTTATATAATATCATGCAGGACAGCATCAATTATCCTACATTAAACTATACTCCATCTATCATTTTTCCACAGTCAGCTACTTTAATAAAGGATTTCCCCTCCCTCCCCCCACAATTTATTGTTCGCCAGTTGCTTATAAAGTGATTGTTAAGAAATTTACTTCAAAATCTCTTCAGGACGGGAGATAAGCTGACTGATCTACAATTCTTTGCCCTCATTTTTTAAGGCTATTCACTCTGATGGCAAAATACCTACTCTGCTCTTTTCCAGTGCTGGCTTCATCACCGGGTTTTCAAAGACAATTCAAAAACTCAACAATGATTCTATGATTAGCAAAATTGAATTCTGATGACTTCTAGACAGAACTTAATTAGCCTTAAATATATCTACTACTTACTCAGTTTGGTCTTTTTCTATTATGATCTACATTCCTGCAACTATGCCAAAAGGCCATTTCATTTTAAGTAAACAGTCACAAGTAGCCTTTTCCCGAAGAATAAGTCTCTTTGCTGAATACCTGAGCTATCTGTGCATTAACTGTTATTTTCGACAATAGAAGAGCAATGAGAAGAACCAAGTATGGGTTTTCATCGCGTACTTCCCAGACTGTGGAGGTTACTCACAGAAAACTCAGAAATGCAAAAACCTCACTGTCAAAGATCCTCAAGACTTTAAGAGGGTTAGAAGTTTGTCTAAGATGTTTCCACATTTTTTTTAAAAAATCCATTTACATTGTGTTACTGATCTGTCATCTTAGACGTACTTGTTAATTTCCTAAGGCCCAGCAGCTTAAACAACAGGAGGAGAGGCTTAAAGAAAACGTAGTTACCAGCTGAGCTTTGCTGATCAGATTTGGCAGCTTTAAAGCCAATTAATTTTCTGTTCAAACCTCCTTCAGTAAAACTGGCAAGCAGCTAGTGATGGGACGGGTGCCAGTTGAGTTTCATGTGTAGCTCATTCCTCAGAGACAGGAAGAACGAGCTTTTCATTCCACATCAAAAGAAGTGACTAAAAAATTTGGTTTGTTTCTGCCAATAAATTCTAAAACACATAATAGAGATAAACAGTGCAGAAACATCATTAGTAGGGTAGAAAAAATATAGACAACTAGAAAACCTGTAAAATTTTATTTTCTAGTGGTTTAGAAGAAAAACAGTGTAATGAGTAGTCCTATATAGAAATATATTAAGTGTAACAATTAAGGGACAGCCAAAAGAAAAATGCTCAATATTTTTAGCCGTGAAAGTAATTATGGAAGGTTCCCTTTTATATAGGAAGAGATTTATGGATGAAAGCAACCAGTAAGTGGGCATTTCCATTGCCTTTTTTAAGTTAAAAAGGGACAAGACTGGTTTATTTTCAATCAATGTTTTAAACTTTCTGAACTTACCATTTCAAGGTGAAACTTTATAAAACTACATATTTTATTCCTTTTACTTGTTCAGTGTTTATTTTTTTATATATGCTCCCATAGATCTGTGCAGCAAAACCAGATTTGTTGCTTTAAGCAATTTAAAAACTATTAAAATACCTATTAAAAACTATTTAAAAACACCTATTTCAAAATCTTATGAAGCTTTGAATGACTCCACTTTGATAAATGTTAACTGCACTGCTCATAATCTCAGCTAGGTTGCTATGGCCGTATTTACTGACTTGACTTTCAATGTCTTCTCAAATTCTAAAATCCCCTTATTACCACAGAGATCCCACTCTAAATTAAAATACGTAATGACAATCAATATTAAGAAATCACTATAGAAAAACAAGAGTCATCATTTAGAGAGGTGTATCCTGAATTTAACTTCACTTGAATGCTGGACTAAGCACTTCTTCAGTTTTCTAAGTATAGTTTTACTATTTTTTCTTGTCTTTTGTGAAGTTTTTAAATGGGGCAGACTTCTGCAACAGTAACACTATGGGTCTGGGCACAATATTCTAGAAAAATTAACTTCCAAAATCTTCTCCCCCCCCTCCTCCCCTTTCTGCTATTTAAACAGCATTACCAAGACTGATTACAAAGCCAGATACGATTATTAGGAAAAATGAAGAGACTGGTAAAATACCATGTAGACTAGAGGTGAGATTTTTGGAAGTCTTTAGATGCTAAAGACGCAGATAGGCACCTTATAGGATTTTTAAAACTTCCTAAGCATGTAAGGCGCTTACATACTTAGGCACTTTGAAAATCCTACTAAGTACATATCTGCATCTTTAGGTATCTAAATACCTTGGAAAATCTCACCCTAGATGTCCAGTTTCTCTCATTATTCATTTTAATTAATACCAGTTTGTCAGGTAGCATATTTTCTTGTGACCTTTATCTAACAAAATGGGGGAAAGATTAAGGCTGAAAGGATTTAAAGAAAAAAATAATACACAGTACTAGAGCAAAGATATAAATACATCTTATGCTAGCAATGGGACTATCTAGCACTTCTCTTTATTACATCAGCCTCACAATTTGCACAAATGATGCTTTATACATTTTATGTTTCATCTTTTTTAACAGTCAAATGACAAGAAAGAAAAAGTGCTCAAAAATTCCATAAGCATCCTCAAATAAACTGGATATAAAGCAAACAATACCAGTGTATCTAAATAACAAAATAAGAGAGCAGTGTAATTCTAGATTACATTAACATTATCTAGTTTTTATTGACATCATCGGCAAAGTTTTGATTATGTGCTTCTCTGTTTATATCAAAATGGCCTTGGTTTCATTTGATAAGCTGTAGAAGTATTAAAATATATTTTCAAATTAAGACTTTATACCTTTTTATACATTTCCCAGGTAATAATCTTAATAGAACTCTCCTATTTCTAAGCTGATCTTTTCAATTTATTTATATTCTGAGACAAAATGGAAATAAGATAGCAAGTACATTCTACCAAGATTTTAGCACCAAAACATTTTCTAAAATAGAAAGAAAAAAACCAAAAAGTTATAACTATGAAATAATCTGAGGTCCTTTTCCGCTTACACTGCAAAATTCTACGTTTCACAGAAATGTTTCTATACTATATTCTAGAGCAAAACACTGGTTGTGACAATAAAAGGAAAAAACATCCTTAGCAGTGACATTAGAAATACCATGGCTGCTTCTGAATTCAGTTGTATTGAACTTCCATAGCCTTGAAGCCAAGCAATGCAAAATTCATTCTACTTTCTTTTTCAAACACTTCCAATATTTTCTAGGGATGGAAGCATAGGGACAACTTAAGCAATGGGTCAACAACTAAAAAGAAGATGTCTTAATGCGTAGGATCACTTGGAGTCAAAGGATTTAAAATGGATATTTAATAAGTTTTTTTGCTAACTGCCACACTAACACTACCCTATCTATTTATTAAAAAATAAATTGCTGCTTAAGTTGTTGAAAGTGTCCCGAACTGCTAGAAATATTCACATAAGACATTTATGAAACATTCATCACAGTACTCATCATAGTTTATATTTTAACACATAAAATATACAAGCTTTGCTCTGCATTTGTGCAATTTAACAAACTCCATTTAGCTTTGCAGAGTATTTGCGATCACAGTGAATCTCTGTTTCAGACTTTCCCTTTTCTGTTTTAAGTGGTTTTCTATGGTCCTCGCTTCTTTTAAGATTCCATCAAGTTCTTGGACATAAGAAGCGTCCATCGCTGCTCTCTCACTTAATTGAAAAAAATCTGTAGTTAAAATCAATACTGACACCATTAACTCTCTCACTACTCAGAACTGCTTTTACGCTTTTCTTGAAAATGTGTTGTCTATCAATACTCAGTTCTGACTAAGTTATTTGTCTGCTGTAACAGAAAACAGCATTGTTATTTCAAGGTCTGTGTTCAATAGTTTTCAGCGCTAATTTCTCTAAACTGCAACCACAATAATCCATCATTTCTAGAGAAGTTTCAAGTGTGCTGTATAAATAGGACAAAGTTAACTTGCCTTAAAATTTGAGCATATTTTGATAACAAGTTCATGATTTCTTTGTTCATCTCTGTTAAAAGAAAACAGTAGTTATTTCAACATTTGAATGAATTGTCATCTCAACATCAAATTAAGTAACTGCATAGTTACTTTCAGTATTTTTAATACATCACCGTTTAAACCTTTTTCCAGTGGTTCTGGTTTGTAAAGGGACTGCGAGCCCTCAGAAAAAGCCAAATCTGTTTTGTTCAGGGAAGACAACTGAGGATTTTCTGAAGCTTCATTCTATTAACAGAGCACATAAAATAATTACAGGTTCTAGGACTTAAAACAAGCTTTGCACAGATAGAGTTTAACTGAAAACAAAGAAGAGATTTAAAAAGATCTTCAGAGACCGCTTTCAGACAAAGTGCAAGTGTTGTTGGCTTCACAGCATCGTTTCATTGTGAACACACACAGCAACTTAGTACTAGGGGAGCGAGTGAGAAGCACCAATTGAGATCTTAGCTTGCATCAGTAAAAGCTGCTGTACTTCAGAAGCTCACTCCTGAGAAACCCTAGACTAGGTATTGCAGTGTATACACAATTTTGTTGGTCTTCAAACACTAAGAGAAATTTTACAGTCCCCTTATACAACCAAGTCCTATGCCACAGACCTCTCTGCCCTATCTCCTGGACAGGTACCCATAGCAATGCTAGAGAAGGACATGGGGCAAAGGGCTGCATCTTTCCCCTGGGTCCAGAAGAAAGGTCCAGGTCCTCCCTCCCTTCTTCATCCTGTACTGCTCACCTCCACCTCTCTTTTACGTTTACTTCTGTTTTCATCAGCTTTTTGGGTGTTGCTTGTCATCATTGCCTGATAAAAAGTACAATGTCATATTTGGTAAGTCGTTATCTTGCATGACTGGAAAACACATCTAGATAAAAATATGTAAACCCTGTAACCAGTACCTCTGTAAGCTCCTCTGCAAAGGAGCTCTTTCTCACTGGAGAGGGGCAGAGTCCCCCAAGTATACCAAGAGCACCGATCGGGGCTGAAGAGAGAGGGCCCAAGCCCCTGGCTGTCCCGGGGCCACCCTGGGCAGGGCTGGGCTCACAGCCCAGGCACTCCTAGGGGTGCCAAGGGCACATGAGGTTGGCCTTGGGCTGCAAAAGGTGTCCGTCCCTCCCCAGCTCTACCTATGCTTCCCCAGGAACCCTCACCCTTGAGGCCAGCGGGGCTCCCCCTCCACCCCGGAGCTCTCCCCTCTCTTCAGGCTGACCGTTAACG
>VXBW01001450.1:122167-151894 GCA_013400375.1 Thinocorus orbignyianus
GTCGGGGGGGCGGACGCCTGCGGCGGCAGCGGACTTGGGCCGTCCCCGCCCTTCCACCGGCAGCGCTCGCCCTTCCGTCTCGCATCGTCCCGCTGCAACCGGCCGAGGAGCCAGGTAGGGTCGCCGCTGCCCCTCCGCCTGCCGCCGGGTTCCTGGCNGTTTGCCTAGCTTTACCACAGTTTTATGTTTATCCTTTCTGTGGCTAGTGTGAGAGCAAAGAATGCCTTGACAGGAGTTGGTAGGTTCGAATGCAGCACTTCATATTCTAGACTCCTTACAAAAAGTGACTCTGGTGTTTTTACAATCACTGTTGTTGGCTTTGTTTATTTGATGCTGTCTGATCGACAAGTTTTCATGCATTCTGCTACAACCATCTCTTCTCATGTATTGTGCAGAGGGGCTAGGCATGTAGCTCGAGGCTGAAGACTTCATACAGATGCTGGGCTCCTAAAGCTTAGATGCAGTGACGGTGTCAGTGTGCATGCTACTTTGTGCATCTGGCCGAAAATTTTACATCGCTCACAAAGCCAATTAAATCAGATCTTGCAGATAGTAGTTAGTTGTTATTCTTGGAGATTAAAACGCCTTTCTTTCTAAAAATGTAAATAAAACTGGTAAGAACATTCATACATAGAAAACATTTTAGGAAAATGAGCAAAAAATTTACTAAGATGCAGATCAAAATGAAACAGGAAAGAAAGTGACATTCTGTTTTTCACAAAATTAGTGGCGTAGAGGAGGACACTTTAAAACTGTTTAAATGAACGAACGAAATTCTCTGCCACATCTTCCTCTGTTGTACTATAAGTCCCTTTATTCTTATTCTCACTTTTCTTTAAAGATAGGAGATCCTGCTTTAGTTTTGAAGATTATGTAATCATCACTTGTAAACAGGTAGTGAAACATGCCAGCCCAATTACAGTATTGCGTGCTAGCAGAGAACTAGCCCAAGAACTCTCTTGCCTTACAAAGTACAAAATGTTGTTTTTAACTCTGAATCCTCTCCACATGTTCCTGGCAGAGTGAAGATGAGTTGTGAAGAGATTCTTGTGTGTCCAATACATCTTGGAGAAAATTTCTGCCTCTATTTTGCAGGTAATTACTACTCACAGCTGAAAGAGGCACACTGTGTCTTCTTTCTGAGTAGGTCGAAAACTGATACACAATTTAATCCCTTCCTTGGGTTGGCATCCCTGTTTTTTCCATCCATCTTACCTGAACAACCCTTAAAGCTGTTACAATCCCCACCCACATAGAAAAACAACAGTTCTTAGATTACTGAGCCAGGCTGTTCACTCCAAAAAGAGACGTGAGTTTGAGACAGCTGTCCTAGAGTGTTACCAGGTCAGTACCACATTATTACTGAACACCTTAAGCATTTAGTAACTTTTTCTGATTGAATATTGGTTAAAAACTATTCCTTTCTCAGTCTGATTTCACCTAGTTTTCCTATCAGCTTAAGCTTGAAGTATTGTTAGCCAAGTATGTGATGGAGCAGAATACTTGTTGCTTCATACAACACATTCCCACAAAGGACACTCAGAAGGGTTGTAATACTGTGCAGTGCCGTTGGAGTAAGTACATAAATTCCAGTCTTACAGGATAAAGTTAGTTAGAAAACTGTCTCTTCTTTAGAAGCAATGACTGTTTCTTGTCCTTTTGCTCACTTCAAGTAAAGGCGCTGATGGAAGCAAAAAAATTGCATACCATTTATCCCTTTGTCATAGGCTTAAGCTGATGTGAGCTGCTCACCCTTAAGTAACCCAAAAACATTTTGCATGCCTCTTGGTTTGGTGGTAAGTCTAGTTCCCAAGTGACTAGTGGTTTCATCATTTTGTTGAGTTTGTTATGTTCACAAAACACACCCCGTAGTTAGGACAGCTTAGCTTGGTGAGCTAGTGAAACTGGGGAGTACAACTGGAAAGGCGTAGGTGGCTGGCCGGCTTCCAATCTTGAGAAGCAAAACTGTGTAGAAAGTAGTTTCTTTTGTGGGGGNTTGTGGGGTCAGAACATAATGTTGTTTTTTCTTTTTTTTTTTTTTTTTCATTGCTCATTTGGAACCAAGATGACGATGGTAAGGTGAAAGCTCATCATTCATTAAGTTCATTACCGATTTTACCTGGACTAACCTGCTCACACTTACTAGCCCCTAAAAGCTTTATGTGCCTTGAGTTTTCAAACTGATAATAGCTACTGTAAAAAAAGAGCTGCAGCTCACCTTCTTCTAAAGCTGATGTTGCTTTATTTCCTCCTAAGGTATGTGTTAGTGGCTTCCCTAACAGAAGGACCTTTAGTGCAATGCAGTTCAAATTGTTCAGAGAGAACTGGTGCTTCTGAATTCTCATTAAGAGATTACAGTAGCTTCTCTTGCTTTTATGTACAGACTGCTTTATTCTGGGAGAGATTTCTGTCTTCCCTGGATGGCCACAAGCCTAAGATGGAAAGAATGACATGGCCTTCCTTTCATTTGGGATTGCTATCCTAAGAACTTACTTAACGACAAGATTAAGATATGAGGCTATTACCGCTAAAATATTTCACCCTCTCTGCTTAATATTTCTACAGGGCTGGAGTGTGATGCCTTTTGTAAGGAAAAAACTCTCCACCGATTCCTTCGAAACGTAAACAGCCAGTTGCTTGTGGTTCGACCAGATTTAAACATGGCAGCTTTTGAAGATGTGACAGATCAGGAGATGAGATCTGGTACCTCATTTTCCAAACATATACTATTATAATTGCACTATTTCTTTATTTTAGTTGTTCTTTTGTTCTTTGTAATCCCTGTCTCTAAATTATAATACGGAAAATAAAGATTTAAACTTAATTTTTAAGAATAAAGCTAGGAGACCTGAAATTTTGTGTCTCGTGTTGGTAATGGATTAGACTAGATTACAGCCTGCAGAATGTCCCATGCAGAAAAGAGCTGCTACGACTTTTGGTTAGCTCTGATCACAAACGAAGTTCTTAATCTTTTTTTTTGTGTGTGTGTTGGATTCCAAAAAATCATTTTTAGGTTTAAGCAGACAATATATTTAGCTCTAAAAGCTTATACTTTCTTCTAACAGCAGTGGTTAACAATGTACTTATGATTTTGGCTTTGGGAGGCCTCAGCAGTTCATTCAGAACTGTATTTGTTGAACATACTTACAATTGTATATATACAGATATAATTTGATTTACAGATGACTGTTGATAAATTTAGTTCTCACTTTATGCATGCACATGTAACAATTTCAACATCCTACCCTTACTAACTGTTAACTTCACGTGTTTTCTTGCAAAGTCAATATCTTGGTTATGGAATGATTGCAGAAAGTCAAATACGTGCTTCCAGCAGTCATAAAAATTCCAGTCCTGACCCTCCTGTCAGGAAAAGTATCTTGGGAAGTCAATGGAATGGTAAGACATAATATGGTTAAGTCACTGCAGCCCTCTCCTCAGCATACTATTAATAACAAACAATTTCTGTTTAGGCAATGGAATGCACTTCAACATTCACTGTTACAAAACGACCACACCTTCAGCAGGGTTGCCTGTTGCATTCAGTGTTCAGGTAGAACATAAAAGTTATTACATGTGCTGTGAGAAAGAATGTGGAAAAATCATAGTCCGATTTAGGGTAAGTATCTGCTTTCCATACCTTATGTGTATATAAGTAGTAGGCAAAATTAACAATTCAGACCCGTGTGAGCTAAAACAAACCTGCTCATGTCTTGTCCTGAGACTAATCCATTCCCTTTTTCTTGTTCAGGAAGGAGAAGTTCCCAAAGACATTCCTGGCGAAAGCAACGTAATCTTTTTCAAAAAGACATTCACATCTTGCAGCCCCAGAGCATTTAAGTTTGAATACTCGCTGGAAAAAGGAATGTTCCTGGCCTTTGAGGAAGAAGGCTCCTTAAGAAAATTAATTCTGAAGAGACTCACAAGAGAAGATGAAGTGGATGAAACCATGAAGATAAGTTTCTAACTTAAGTCAGAATCAAAGTCACAACCTATGCCATACATAGGTCAGTACAAAAATTAGCATCTTACAGAGGAAAATAAATGCAAATTCTTGCCAAAAAGCAGCACGAGACTGTTTTCCAGTCAGATGAAATAAAAGAGAATTATGCAATAAAGAAGCAAGAATATGCATGCAAATGTAGTCCTATATAGTATAGTTTGATGCCTAAACTGATTCACTGCCTGTTGAATTTGAATACTTCTGATTTAGGTATCCCAACTGAACAGTTTCGAGGAGGGAGAAAAAACTGCTTAAAATAAGACTTCATAAGCAGACCACACACCTGGCCAGTAAAGACTTTGGGATTACTTTTTTTCATGAAGATTATTTCCTGAGTGTCATCTTCAATCTCAGTTACATGGTGATATTCTCACCTTCGAGTGAAGTAGAAACAACAGACAATTTTTAACTTACTGGAAATCTTTGAGAAAACCACTAATTTACCAGAACAAATAATTAAGAACATAAATTACTGGTAATTACAGGGAACTGATTAAATTTCAACAGGTGTTGCCTGACTGGGGAGCACATGCAGCTCATAGAGAAAGCTGTGGTCATTACCTGAGTTCTTGCCTCAAAATCACAGTAGATTGGTGTCAGCGTTGCGAGCCCCTAGTATTGCAGGTCTACATTCCCAGAGCTTTCATACACTTCATTTCTCACACAAGATATCTTAAATACAACACACAGATGCATTTTGTGTTTCATCTCAAAAGAGGAAGTGTTAAGCACTTTCTGTGATACGTGCTCAGGTCGTACGGATGTACTTAGCAGCAACTTATACACGTGCAGCTTCCTCACTATGACAAAATAAATCATGTTACATTGACAATCTAATATATATATATAGCAGACCACATTAGACAGGAGCAATCATCTCAATTCAGACCACAAGATTAGCAAAACAGAAGCGGCCATGTCCATGGTATTTCCCATGGTTACGAGTAAGTAGCTAAAAAAAGAGAACTTCTAATCCAGATTTTTTAAAAATGATACCAAATCAGAATAGTCTTCCAGAATTCAAACCACAACTTACTCATTCCGGTTGCTGCATAATCAGACTGACGGTAACAAACAATTCTCTTCCTCTTACTATTAATGGTACCACAGGAGTACCATTAGAATGTGGAAACAGTTAAACTGCTCCTTACTATTATCGAAGTCAAAAAAAGATAAAACAGAGAAGCAAGTTAAAAACTGCAATCTCACTTCCCCTGTAAAATGCTCTAAACCCTAAAGACATAGGAGAGAACACTGCCTCCGTCACATGACAAGCTATGACAAAAAGGGTACATTTGTTGTATTTTCATTCCCATAGGAAAATGTGTACCAGTGTTTATTTAGAAAACAGCCCCCCAGAAACCACTGCAGATGAACGTACAGGTTCCAGGGAAAATATTAAAGCCATATGCTATTTATAGCTCCTAAAATTAATCTGCAAAAGACTTTTTCCTGGAAGTCAATTATTGCTGTATTTTCTACTAGACATTACTCTTGCATTAAGTCTAGTGTATACTTTTTTATGTATTCTCAATACTTAATTCATAAAAATATTTAACACCTGAATGAAGGAATGCAGAGTAATAGTATGAATTAGTATTTGAACTTGATTTTAGAAAAAAACAGACCAAATCAAAATCTGCAGAGAAAACATTTCAAGTAATCCAAAAGTAGTAGAAACTGTTCAGAAGTGCACACACACAATTTCTGTAAATTCTTTATTGTATGGATTAAGAAAAAAGTATTCCCTTTTCTACATCAACTGTCAGGGTTCAAAGAATTACACAGTGTGTCTTACATCCAGTTCAGTTATTGTGATGTCAGAAATAACAGTTCAATTTTCAGCAAGTCGTTTGTTTTACAAAGTAGGAAAGCAAACAACAGTCAGTGTAGAAAAACACTCATTAAAGCTGCCATTACAAAGAATTTTTCCTTCAGCTATGCAAAGCTGTCATTGATGTAATTAACTCCTCCCAATTTATAGTGCAGCTTAAATCACCTCACTGTCACCTGGACATTATCCACTTTAAGTTCACTTTTTCTTTTCTAACATTTTTACTGCTGTTGGATATTTATTTCTAAAAGAAGAGCAATGAACTTGCTGCAGCATGTACCTACTATAGACTCGTGGTTATTAACTTCTTTTGCATTAAACATGTTGGTAAAAATATGATGAAGCAGAGGCAGTAGTGAACAATCATGCTTGTCAGAGACTCGGTCGCATCTTAGAGGCTCCACAGCATGGCAACAGCCTTGCAGATACCAACGTCATGATAGTTAAAGTAGCAGAGGCCAGCGAAGGTAAGGGCTGACAGTACATACAGACCTGTATTGGCCAGCTTAATGGGCATATCTCCATGGACGTAGTCAGTTATAACCTGGCCAAGACCCCTACAGAATAAGAGAGAAAAAAGCTGCAATCAGGAAAGAGGTTCACTGAAGAGAATAACTGAAATCCACCAAGTTTATGCGAGCATTCTACTAAGATGACTCAAACACATCCGGTTTTCACCTGCTAACATCAACCTTTGCTTTTGCTCCCACTCAAAAATAAGATGCATCCATTTAAAACAAAACAAAACAACATTTCATATATTCTATTAAAAATATACATACTGGCTCAGAGTTTTCTTAATGGTACTGTGGAAACAAGGTGTTAAGCACATCTCTTTTGTCAACAGAACCTGCAGAATCTACCTCCAAGAAACAGTGGGCAGCTTAGCTGACTTCCAAGGACTGAAGAAAAGAAACCAAAGGAAATATCTGTCCTTGCTTGGGCGGCAGGGCGTGGCTCTGGGACCAGCCATTGTCACAAATGTACAGAAGACTCCAGGATGTGTATTTAGATTAGAAAACAGTAGCAACCAGAAATTTAACGTACTGTGGGGTTTTTCTACATCTGTGAGACCAGAAGCGAATCCTTGTTCAGATTCAAACTACTCATCAACAGGAAGATGGAGGATGCTATTAAACTAATACAGCAGTACAATTATATTTGCTTTCTGCAATTAGAGACATCAACATGGTAAAAAAAGAGAACCTTATTTAATGCCACAGTTTCCCTCCTAGAATTTTTGCCTTGGTCGAGACTAGGCCAAGCTGAAGGACTTGCATCCCACAAAGTAAGACTCTAGTGACCTAGCAAGGTTCAAAGTCCTGCAGCAGGTGCCACTGCAACTGAACACTGAGCTCAGTTTCACTTAAATGGAGTTCTAGTACCATAAAGATGTCAAAAGTGAGAAAAGGGGTGCAAGGAACCCTTGGAAACAGAAGAGAAGCAGAAAGTGGAGTTGCAAAGGCAACTACTCAAACTTTTCTTACAACTGGACAGTGGAATAAGATCAGGTGCATGAGCAGCACTTATCTGTACTTCTTAGCCTCCCCAAGTGCAGATAAATAAAAACATACTCACTCACAGGCTGCCCTTCAACAGCAGTGTCAACAAGGGACTGTCATAACATCTTGTCTTCACGTGGCACAATAAAAATGAGACATCCTAAGACTTCTCAGAAAACTGGTCTGTGACTTAACAGCACGCTAATTAATTCACTCCAAGTCCTCATGGGAAAGGACCAGTGGCCCCGAGAACAAGAATTATGAGAAATAGCTGATGTGTGGTAAACACACAGTCTAGCTTGCAACACAGCACCTCCACTGGGCAGAGAAATCTTTATCACGTGCCAGCAAAAACGGTACAAGATAAGCATGGCTTCAAGTATCCTGAGTCAGTTTATTGATAGGTTGGTGTTTGGACTGATAACAACCTAGCTACCCGAAGCATTATTTCCAACATATTTTAGGACAAGATTTCCAAGGAAAAACATAGCAAAAGGTTAAAAAAAATACCCCCAAAAATATATGCAATACTCTTCTGCAGGTTCTGATCAGCTACCAGAAGGATTATTTGATCTGCTACAGTAATCAAATTAATGTTTTCATAAAGTAATCATAGCAAGCAAATGATCTTTTTGCTTTTAAAGCTATTCTAGCACCAAATACCTACGAAAGTATAAGAACAGAATTTTCCTACATCAGTACATCTTTAGGTTTTCAAGATAATGTTTTGCAAAATAAGAGTTTAATACTTGGAGAAACACTCCAGCTTAAAAGGAGACCAAAAAAACCCACAGAAGTGTGGGAGGAATTCACTCTGATGAAAGTTACCAGCAGAGCTGACGGCAAGCAGCAAGACATTTTTCTCACAGAGGAAATCCCCACACTATTTATGGAAAAGAGATTTCTCATATGACCAATCCTGACACTTGCCAACAAGACACATTCACGAGTCAAATGTGCATGCATTGACACAAAATGTCATCAAGAGAACCCATTTCAGCACATCAACTGGCAATAACCTCTTCCTTTGCCCGGAATTTCCCCACATGGTCACATCTAGTATAGCACCAACTTGCACACACGAAACAAATGAAGAAATACTCTGTAGGCAGGCAAGCTTAGCTTTATGTATTTTATATTTAAAATAGCTCTGCCAAATATATTCAAGGACAGCCACACTTCAGATTGATTCCGGACTAGATTTGAGGGCTTTGGGGAAAAGCTCCCAGTCAGTGAGGAAAGTGCAAGAATCCCTGGTACAACTTCGTAGGACAAACTGAGATTTAAGAAAACCTGGCTTCCCAAAGTACCATGAAGTTGCTTATCTGCTTTATTCCTATGACAATAAACTACCAGTATCACATCAAGAATGCAAATGCTGTCCATTAGGGCAACCATGCACTCCTACCTAGTCTCGTCTAGCCTACTCACATTACAGATCACAGCAGATCACCAAAGAGAACACAAGCAAGCACCCATTTCCCAGGAATCAAGGTCTTGGCTTCATCAGTGGAATATTTGATGAGAACTCTTTAGGAAGTCCTCCTAAAGTAAGACAGTATGTAGAAGAACACTACAGAACGTTTATGAATTCCTTACTAGTAATATGTATCCTGCCTTCTGACTGAGAGAACAGGGTGACAAAGGAAGACCAAAAAACAACCAAGAAACAAGTCAAAGATCATGACTGTCACAGAACTTGGGGAGTAAGGACTTCATCTGCATCGCTTTCCAGGTATTTTATACTGTATTGGAAAATAAGTCAGGCAACTTACTGCTGTATACAGACTTAAGACCTATGACTATCAGACTTTACTCTTAATTCTGAGGGACCTGTTGTGCTTACCAGTGTCCATGGAGAGTGAGGGCTGCAGCCAGTGAATAGTCCACGGCTGGTCCAGGATACAGGTAGGCTGCAGGAAGGAGACCCAGCAAGAGGACACTGACAGCTCGCTCACTTGTCCAGTGCAAAGATGCAGCCTTGGAGCTGCCTGGAAGGAGAAGCATTTTTCAGTGCAAAGTTCCTGTTCAGAGTGCTGTAACCTTAAAAAACAGATACCTCATCCTGATCAGCACCACACAACTATGTGTTGTCTCCAGCCTGATTACTAAGCTTTCATCCAAGCAAAAACTAAATGCCTTTGAATTACTGATACAGAATACGTGTCTACTTTATAATGTCTAAAAGGTTTATTTTAAATATTCCTCTCAGGTGCTGCTAAAAAAAGAGAGAAGCTTCTTTTACTACAAAAGAATAGAAGGTAAAGTCAAAGCAGTTCTACTTTTACAACCTGTGGTTCAGAACTAAGACCCAAGTCAACCATCACAGAAAGAACTGCCTCCGGAAGCAAAGCCTTTCTATCCAGTGTGTTTCCTGACTGTTACATACTATTTACTACTCCCACCTTTTGAGAAATGGCTTTGAGATGGACACAACTACATGTTCCAGTGAATGGCACATCATGATAACTGAGTACAATTCTCCCCAAGAGCCAATATTGTTATTTTTAACTGCAAAGAGCAGGTTAAACTTCTGGGACCATCACAATGAAGCATGGCCTAGAAGTAGCCGGAGGCCAAAAGATTTCCGTTCTCCATTGATACTCAGCTGGGTACAGTTTGAACCATCTAACAGATGACTCTAGAAACAGAAATACCAATTGGGGAGCTCCGTAACCACAGTTACTTTTTTGAAACATTCCAATACTATTAGGAAAAAACCCACTCAAAATGTCTAGAAACTTCTGGAACAAACCAAAACCCAAACAGTATAAGCAATACCCTGGACCAGAATGTCAGCATCAGACTAGGCTAAAAACATCAAGAACTCACTCTGCGAAATTACCTTTACCATACAATATCCCCAAAGTGCTTATCTAACACATAGACATCATCCATCCATCTAATCCAAAATGCGTAAGTTTTTCTTTGTTTTGCAAGGAGAAAGAAATTTAGAAAAATGTCATGATGAGGAAAGCAAAGGACCTGAAGTAAAACATAAAAGGAACCTAGGCTAGGGGCTACTAAGGTGTCCCTGTGGAACTCCAGTCAAGAACACTTGACAGCACATGCATGAAGTTTGTTGTTAATAAGAAGTTCAGAATAGAAAGGAAGGAAACAGAAGAGCTGCATTTAAGCCAATTTCTTTTACCAGTGTTTCTTCATCCTTTCCACTTCTAAGTTGCATTGTAATAGCTACAAAACATCCTTAACTTCCAGTCACAACTTTCTCCTATTTAATTGTGCAACTGACAGACCAGAACTCAGTCTAGGCATGGTCATCCTTTATCACCTCTGTCTAGTCTTACCACGTGGGAGGGAGCAAAAAGGAATCTAAGAAACACCTCGTGTGGAGATCAGACTTCTCAGATTAACCTCCATGAATGAGAAGCTCTGCTGTTCAAGGAAGAAGTCACAGTTGCAGTGCTTTCATATTATTACTGCTTCTGAATCATAAGAAACATTGTCATCTGATTTCTTTTTTTCTACACTAGAAAAAAACCCCAATCTCTATTAGTAAGATGAGATTTACTTTTTTAACATTAAGTTAACATCTCTCGTTTAAAGACTTGCTGCATTCACAGGCTTCATACCAGCATCACAAACGTCAGTTTCAAGTTCAAGCAGTGTAAAGTCACATACGCTGTTTTAAATCAGAGCCGGGAAGAATGCAAACCAACAGCCATGCTATCAGCTGAAAATAGTACTGTCGCGGGTGGTGGTAGTGCATTCTGGCAATACCTGTAACCCTACCTCACCCAAGAAAAACTGCTCTGCTTTGCGTCCATTTTCCCACGCCTGGATACTCACACCTGCCATTTAGTATCTCCTACAGGGATCAAAGCAATCGGCAACCCTGACCAGATGTGGGTGCAACGGGCACACCATGATTACTTAGGTTAGATATCAGGAAGAAGTTCTTTACTGTGAGGGTGGTGAGGCACTGAACAGGTTGCCCAGAGAAGCTGTGGATGCCCCATCCCTGGAAGTGTTTAAGGCCAGGCTGGATGGGGCTTTGAGCAACCTGCTCTAGGGAGAGGTGTCCCTGCCCATGGCAGGGGGGGTGGAACTTGATGATCTTTAAGGTCCCTTCCAACTGTAACCATTCTATGATTCTACAATTACGCCGTTTGGTCGGAGAAACCGTTTCGAGGACGAGGGAGGGAGACAACGGCAAAGCGCCGGCTGACAACCCCGGCGCTCGGGTAAGAGAGAGCCCCCAGACACATACAGACACAGGCGCATACACACGCAGTGCCCCACACACGGCGGGCGGGACGTACCATGGCCCTGCTGGGGCGAGCTGTGGCTCTGCCGATGAGCGACGGCCGCCAGGACCGCCGGGCGCTGGAGAAGGGTCCTCCTAAGGAGAGCTGCGGAGAGAAAGGGGACGAGGTGTCAGTGCGGAGCGGGCGGGGCGGGGCAGGGCGAGGCGGCGGGGCCTGCAGGTACTCACCCATCTGGGGGCCGCGGGGCCGCCCCAGGCCGGCCCTCAGCAGAACCAGCGCCGCCATTATCTCCAGCCACCCAAGGGCACTGCGCTCCGGAAGCGGAAGCTGGTGCCGCCCCAGCACATCCGCTTCCTGGGTGCCGACCCGGAGCCGCCCATGGAGGGAGGCGGCGATGGCGGTCCCCGGCCTTCCCCAGCCCAACGGCGGCCGCACCGAAGCGTCTCAGGACAGCAGAAACGCTGCTTCGGAGGATTTTGGTCGTACCTTAAAATCCTCAGCAATGGCCACGGTGGATCCAAGCACAATTCACCTGCCTGTTTACTAATGAGAAATCTTTGTACAAGGGATGCTATAATAAATAAATACTTTCTTGAGCGTTTCCTAAGATATTCGTGAAGCGGTTGCATTGTTATTGCGTGACTGACCCAGCAGAGAAGTGGCTGCGATAAAAAAGTGAGCAGCCAAAAGCACGCAGAGCCTGCAGTAGTGCTGTCTCCAAGCCTTTGGCGTTAGCCAGCAGAGGGCACGCAGAGTGGGTTTCCACTCGAAGCCATTCAGGTGAAGGAAGCGGGCCTTGGACATCCACACTGTTGTTCAGCTTTAGACTAAAGCAGGAGCTCTGCTCAGCCGCTGACTCACAACAGTCAGTGCAGTACACTTCCCTGCTGGCTGCTCTCCGCCCCAGCCTCCCTTACTTCCTCTCCGCTAAGCCCTCCACAGCCACCTGCTCTGGCCAGGCAGAAACACGTGGCACGAGGAGAACGCAAGGTCCACCTAGACTTCTCAAGCCTGTGTTCTGGCCCCAGGCTTTACTCTGAAACAACAACAAAAGCATCAGTCATGTCTGGATTTATTTATTTTGTCAAAAGGCTTGAATGGTCAACTGCAGGGAGAATGGCCCGGTACCAACTTCTCCAGTAACACACTGGGCAGACCAGTGACAGAACACAACATCCACCAAGGCTTCTCTGTCGGCACAAACGGTTTCAGCATCCCCCTAGAGAGAACAAAGGAAAGGTAGACACAACAGCCAGCCCGTGCCAGGATTTGGAGAGAAGTCTAAAACAAGCAAATGCACTGGTCTTTTCTTCATTATTATTGAAGGATGCACCTTCACCTGGAATGAGAGTATTCCCTTATGCTCCCTTCTGTGTCCCACTGACTGTGTGTGTGCCACCACACAGCTCTGCTTTTGTTGGAGGGTGGAAAGGCAAAGCTATTGTAGGGCTAATTCCAGTGACATTTCCTCTATTATCAGACTTTTTGTCTCCCCCTTCTCCTATTGTAGGTCTTGGTCATTGATCTGGTAACTACAAAAGCAATCCATTAAACTTAATTTAAAAAAAAAAATAAAAGCGGCACAAACTTGCCTGTTTTCCCCCTGCAGATAGCCTGTAACATTTTCGTGCATCAGAGGTCACCCTGGTCACAGATAAAAGATCTGAAGTTGGCAGGACTAGCCAACCTGTGAGACAGGCAAGCGCTCCCCTGGTTTTCTGAATGTCAAGCCAATGAAAAGCAAGGGGGCCCCTACTGCAGGCTGCCAAGGCTCTGTTTTTCTCCCCTGTGGGCTGGCAGGATGTATATAAACCACAGTGTTGAAACGAGTTGTATCATGGGGCAGTGCTGACAGATAAAAACCTGCCTCTGTCTTCCACCTCATTATTTGAGCTGCAGCCTAGATTCATCAGTCCTCATCTGAGCTATCCTCAGATTTTTCATCAGCGGCCACTTTCCAGTTCTTCCTCTTGTTCTTCCTCTCTGGTACTTCACTGTGCCTCTCTGACACAGAATTGTGATGTTTCTTCCTCTTTTTGGGGGGGCGTTTCTCTTTTTTCTCCTCAGATTCACTGTCCTCGGAGCTGCTGGTGGTGGCGCTGCTTGCGTGAGAAAAGTCACTTTCCTGCCCAGAAGAGGTAGGTTCTCTGGCAGGCACTTTCCTGGTCTTTTTCTTGCGTTTGTGTTTCCCTTTCCGGGTGCCTGAAGTCTCCTCTTCTGAGCACGCGCTCTCCTGGGAAGAATCTGATGATGTTCTCCCCTGCTCCTTTTTCTTTTTCTTTCGCCTTTTGTGTGATCGCTTTTTTTGCTTCTTCTTGTGCGACTTCTTTGGTTTTTTCCGTTTGTGCGACTCACGGGCAGTTTGCTTTCCCAGATGAGATTTCTTCTTCCCATTGATAGCATTCTGTTCTTCTCCTTCTTGCTGGTCACTGTAGAAAGAACAAAGGATGACCAAAAGGAAGCAGACAGGCAGGAACATAGCAGTTGAGCCTTTTCTGTCTCAAAAGTTTTAAGCAGTGCCGTTTTACACTCAAAGTTGATACATGTTTGACATGTAAAACTCAGTTTGTAAAATTCACTGCATAACCTGACAGAAGTAAGATTCTGGATGTATTGGTAAGCCTGCTTGCCCTACCTATCGGTATCAAATTCTTCAGGGTACAACTCTTTATAGCCACTGTGACCCCATCTGTAAGAAAGCAGAACCATATATTAGAAACAGAGAAGGTGTGTAAGGAAAAAAATACAATTCTGAAAAGACAGAGCCAGAACCTTCCCAACAAAGAAGGAAGCAAATACTAGTTGGTACTATTTAATTACTCGCTATGTTCCCAGCCTCTTTTTCATTTTTAATTAAACTCAAAATTCTTTAAAATAACACTGAGGAGCACTAACTTGTATTTCTCAAGATTTCTTTAAGTTTCCTGAGCATAGTAATAAATACTAAGCTTAGCTGCTAAGCTTAGGGCTGAGCTTTTGTTGCTTTCTGTGACTTAGGAACTCTATAGATGGACACAAATTAGGTACTCTGTGACACTGCAAATGTTTATGCACGTTACTTATTCGTTCTCAAAGTGAGACAAGTATTATTTTGTAGGAGTATGTACCGAAAAGAGAAATGTACTAGTGTTTTGGTACAGGGTTCCAGAAAAGTGTTTTAATTACAGTTACTACCACAAAACATTAATTTCCCCACAGACCTGTCTGGCACGTTGGCTTCACAATCATACAGCTTTTTATTCCAAGATCGGGCCCTAAGGAGATCATCTTCAACTAGGTCAAGAAATTGTGAGTTCTTTGTTTTCCAGTCAGCCCTGTGGCCCTCCTCATCGAAGCCATCACTGCGCATCCGACTGCTGCAGAAAGAGAACAGTTGTCCTTCAGCTGTCAGCTCTGATGGGGAAACTTTCTGAGCAAGGGGTTAGTCCAGCCAGAGGAGCAAAAATCCAGCAAGTCTTGGATGTCCATCTATGCAAGAAGACCAGCTATCATTTTAACAGACAGTCACCATTAACAGTTCTCACAAAACCAGGTCAGTAGCTAACACTGGTTTCCAAAACTTACTACAGCCCTCCGTGCAGAGCAAAATTCTTGTCAGAGATACTCACAATGCTAAATTAGAAGAAGGGGGTTATCTTGCCTATGACAATACAGTTCTCTAGAATACTCTGCAGGAGCAGATTAATAATATGCAATAAGATATAGGCTAGTAAAAGTAGCCAAGGGAGAACTGAAGAAGTAGAACTGATTTACTAGAATTGTAATTTGAATAGGTACCAGGACTAAGACCCCAAATCCAGAGAAAGCATCAACAGTTTTGAGTCATCTCACATGCTTGTGGCTCCAGTTATCTTTCTCACTTGAAATGCTGCACTTCCTGAACGAAGCAGCACTAATGGACTTAGCACAAGTCTTAAAAGTGCTCTGCCCTGAGATACTAAAACCACTTCCTGCAATATTCACAATTCTGAAAAGTCTTCATGGTAGTAAGCTCCCCCAATCCAAGCCCAAATCCTCCCCTCAAACCCAGCTTGTTTTCATGTAGTTTGTGAGATCTGCAGATGTGTCAGAATGGTTTTAACAGACACCACACAAGCAGCAGTCAATCCTGGCATGTTATAATAGTGCAAGACCCTACTCCACAACAGTTGTGTTTACTGCTAACCTTAATGGCAACACATTAGATCTTCCTCACAACATTTTGACACATTACTTAAGCCTCCATTGCTTCAGAGAGCCCAGCCTATCAAATGTTGTGCTTTGAAGACTACACATCTAGACGAAGAGATAAAAGGTCACACTGAAGCACAGGTCTGACCTCTCTCCAGGGACTCGTTAAGGAAAAAAATAAAAATATTTGTAGTCTATGTAGTCTTCATATATTGTAAATACATAGTCATCCCAGAATGCTCTTAAAGTATTATAACACAAAAAGGTCCATCAACTAAGATAATTACCTCCTCCACACAACTAAAACCCACCTGGAGCTGTCTGACAGCATTCTGCTTTGTCTTTTCCAGTAAGTCTCTTCTGTCTGCTTCTCCCACTCTCTTATTTTCCACATTTCTGTCTCTTCCTGTATCTGAAAGTTACAGAAGGGAAATAAGTGGAACATTTGGGAAACTTTAGAGTCATGTAGCATGAAACATCAGCTTCTAGCTCAACACTGTTAACAAAATTCACAGCAAACTTTCCTACCATACTGAAACAGATTATTATTTCCAGCTATGACCAAGGTAACCAAAAGGAAAACCTCTTGATGGTAATAACCTCACAAAGCACATGAGGATAATGGCATCAGAAATGGTGGGTTTACCTGATTTTGCTATCTCAGCTGTTCTGCCTACCCTGCCTTGTCATTCATTACCATCCCAAATGTACGTACTGTTACAGAATTCAGTATACAAATATCATCTGGCAGGACCAAGCCAAAATGAGGTATTTCACTACAGGCTGAAAAAACAGCATGCAAATACAGAGTGGTTTGACAGATTTATGTTTATGGACACTGACTGTGAATTAATGATTTTATAAATACATTAAATAAGCTATTGAATTATGTTGGAAGTTAATTAAATATTCACTGAAGTTAACGGAATTTCTTAATCTTGCACTAAAATACTGCCTGTGCACATTAACACAAAGTTCAAATCTTTTGAAGCAACTAAAAGTACATACACAGTACAACAAGAAAAAACAAACAAACAAACAAAAAAGGTTTGCTACTTTTTAAAAGGCAAACCATAATTTTTCATTAAAGTCCTGCGAGAACAGATTTTCCACGGGGCAAATTTTATAGGTAAATATATACACCAGCTCCATCGCCAGTATGAGAACGCAAAAAACCCCAGGGTTAAACCCAAAGTGACACTACCAACGTTCGCGTAGCTGATTTCAACAAGCTCCCCTCCGGAACGCGGACCCGCTTTTTCCTCCGCTTCCGATCATACCCCGGGCACTCCGCCCGCCCCCGATCCCGATCCCGATCCCCGCTCCAACGGGGGCACCGGCACCCCCGGGCGCCGCAGACACCGCCCAGGTGATACCCAAGGCCTCTTCACTCGGGCACAAGCCGCCTGCAGGAGCAGGCCCGGGCGGAAGAGCCACCAGAGAGAGCGGGGCGAGGGGCCCGGCAGCAGCCGCCGGGCCCGGCCGTACCTTGTTGTGCGCGCCTGTGTGCCGGATAACGTTCCGCAGCAGCACTTTCCCCACCGGCACCCGGGACATCCTCTCGCCCTATACGGCCCCGCGGACGCCGGCCTCACCGGCAGCCCAGACGCCTCACGGCCGGGACCCGGTAGCAGGAAGAGCCAGGAGAGGCCAGGCCTGCTCTCGGCCGCCGGCCGGAAGCTCACCCCGCCAGATGCCTCCTCCCGGCAACAGGAGCCGCAGGCGCCGCAGGCCCCGAGTACGCGGGCCGTAACGGCCCGGCAGCGGCTCCGGGGTCAGGCGGACAGAGTCCGGATCCGGGACTAGGCGGGCAGCGTCCGGCTCCGCCGCAGGGCCGGCGGGCGCGGGGCTCGGGCGGTGGCAGGGAGGGAACTCAGGGAGGCGGGAGAAGGAGGAAGGAAAAGGCGCACGGACCCGCAGACAGCGGCGCTTCCGGTTACCGTTGCTAGGCGACGGTGGCGGCCATGGCGGACGCGGTGCTGGTGCGGGCCGCGCAGCTCTGGTCTCTGCTGGACGAGATGGCGGAGAACGAGCCCCAGGCCTATCGCCGACTCCTGCGGCAGCAGCGCGCCGAGGCCGAGCGGCTCTGCGCCCCGCCGGAGCCTCACCTCTGCCTGAGGACCCGTGCCGCGGTGGGTGCGCGGGGTTCGGAGCTAGGCCTCCCGCCCGGGTACCGAGAAAGGGACGGTGGGGCGCTCAGCCGCGGCTCGGTCTCTTGCAGGGTGTTGTCGCGGGGCCGTTGTTCATCAACGTCTGCAGCTGGAAAAGAGTCCCGGCGCCCAAGGCCCCAACCGACCCCACGCCAGTCGGTGCAGGGCCGCTAGAAGAAGTATCTGGCGAAGGAGGTAGGAGCTGAAAGGGCTGCGCCTGGCCCCGGCTGCTTTTCTTCCTGCAGCGCTGCATTGTATGGCAATCGCACACAGACCCTCGCTGCAAGTGGGCGGTACTGTGCCGTTATCAGCTCTTGGCTTGGGGTGGAGGTGGCAAGGCGGGCATGCCACAGGGGGCTATAAATGAGTCCTTCGTTTTTGAAAAAAAACCACCCCACAAACCAAAACTGAAGAAAAACAAAGATCCGTTCCATAGCGATAATTGTGACACAACTTATTTTTATAGACCTGTACAGCATCATAGATATTGCATATAACCCAGATGTTCTTCAGAGGGGAGAAGAAAACCCAGAAAAAATGGAGCACTTGATCCATTTGACACTTAAATTTGTTGAGGAACGATGCAACCTTACTCTTTCTTATTTGTACACCATTGAATCATTCAAATTGAAGGGAAGCCTGGAAACTATGCAGCAACGTCTGAAAGGCAGGCAGATGCCAACTCCACATCTCAGTCACAACACAAAGAAGGGTATGTAGAGATCTGCTGTCACTTTTCTTTGCGGATCTATCAGACTCTCCAACAAATTTACTCAAGCCTCATCTCCCTAACCCCAGTTCTTGCCATAAGCATAAACCAAATGCTTCTCCCTAAGAATTCAAAATAAGGCTATTATTCATACCGGACATTAGTTTCTCACCCAACTGGCCTATCTGCATTCATCTCTGGTGTTTTACACTGGAGAAGCTGTAGTGACACTGGAACAGCAAATTCCCTTTTTCTTGTATCCACTAGACATATTAACTCTCTTGGGTTTGATCCTTTGAGGTGTTTCCTCTAACCTGAGTAAAAGGAGATGCTGCTGTAACTATTATTCTGGAAACATCTATTTTTAACCTGTTGGCAATAAAACCAAATCATGGGTGAAGAACCTCCCAGTAACAGTCTATAGCTGACATAATTCTAAATTACAGTTAAAACTTTTGTGATGTATTTGTCAATGACATGACATTAATGTTCTTAGTAACTGAGTGATACGTGTGAAAAACTTCTTTTTCTCCAAAGAACTGACACTTGATCAGCTGCTACACAGTATGGAAGCTGAGGACTGCAGTAATGCTCCTGCGCTGCTGAGGGAACAAGGTGTGACGCAGTCTAAAGCGCATCTGATAGAGGAAATTACCAGTACTGAAATGCCAGAGAAGCCAAGTACCCCTGTCTATGAAATGATCACTGTGAAGGATGCAAACAAGAAACCACTTAAAATTGAACTCAAAATTAAATTGCCTAAGGTTAGCTCTGTTTCTGAGTGTGATCTCAGAATTTCAAAGGTAAGACAGCAGAAAGAATAATCTTGTTTTCTGTCTAGTATCCAATTCCTAGAAATGCTCATTACTAATTCATTGTTAAATACCTAATCAACTATTTTAATTTTCTTGGTCTAGGATGACCTAATCATTGAAGTCCCTGAAAAATACAAATTACAACTAGATCTGCCAGAGTTGGTGGATGAAGAAACAACAACAGCAGTCCTTCAAAAAGGAAAACAGATACTATTTATCACACTGCCAGTTGCCAAGCCAGACCCTTAAAGACTGCATTCTATCGAGTTCACGTTTACAGATGACAAAACAAAGCTAAAGCCCAAAATGAGAATCCTAACTTTTAGATGGCGATAATGTGTTTAGGGATTTTTTCATTGACCTTCTAATCTTTGGGGGTGAATAACTCAAATGCCTTTAGAAGATGGATGTAGAAAAGGAAATCCAGAGGAATGCTAGCACCGCCAAATTAGGAAAAAAGTAAAGAGTGTAAATATTCAGGCAGTGCTTGAGCATGTTAACAGCCGAGGTAAAGAACCACAAATACCAACATGCTTTACTTCATCATTCCTTTTGCCTTAAGGTATGGCAATAACAGTTGTGAAGTCTTTTTGCTAAATAAATTGATTACCGGATTCACAGGGTTGAAGCGGCTCTCGTATGTATTCAATGCTGGAACAACCAGCAGAGGTGTGTCACACAAGTTGCCCTGCATGCTGTTGCTTTTCTCTAGGACCATCCCTGCTGATCTTAATGGAAATAGGCTTTGTAGTCTTTGCAGTCATTGAATATGCTTGACCTTGCTTCTTACTGGTTTGGTCATCTCTGACAGAGAGCATGAAACAACAGATCTATACTGTGCCATTCAAAACAGCATATAGAGATTCAAAACTCAGGAACGCTTAGTGTTAAGCTGGCAACCAAACCCAATCTTGGAGCACTTCAACTGGGAAAACTATTCGCACTATTTCACACTAATACACAAAATACATAGTAATACAAAGCAGCTTCAAGGATTACTAAGCATTGCTAGAATTAATTGGAAAGGGACAAACAGAAGTGCCATTCATACAGCTTTTTGACACATGCGCTACAGCCATGTTTCAGTACTGATACTCATCAGATCAGAAATGAAAACCAACAAATATGGGTTTGAGCTGCGACTTTAAAATATGGGCCTACGAAAGAGCAGTAACTCCCAGCTTTCTCCCTTAGTTTCAGAGCAACTTAGAAGGCTCATTGAACTACAGTGGTTTTAGTTGCAAGTTCAAGCTGAAATTCTATCACCGCATGAGCTGAGCTGGCCTGTTGCAGGATGCAAGCAGCACCCAAAGTTGCTATCAGTGCTCCAAGCTCACATGGATAGGATTTATTGATTCGCAGGTGCTGCAGAATCATTCACAGAGGGTTTCCATAAAATAAAATACTTAAGTGTTCTTACTGCAGGAAGAAAGTGGAAGGTCTCCCTAGCCAGAACTTTCGGTTCTGGTGAACACCGCAGCAAGGAAGCGGGAGGATTAAAGTTCACTGCTGCATGACAGTAATAAAGCATGTATTATTTTGGAACATTTGTAATTACAATTGAAGGTTAATAGGGTGAGTTTCACTATCAGACTGAAAGGCTAAACAGCTGATTGTGCTCTAGCAGTACAGTAAGCCACACACGACTGAAGAGAAAAGCACCAGAACATGTTTTAGTACTTGTCAATTCCAAACATTTAATAGAAGATAGGTTCACCAGAGCAAGTCTGGAACCAAGATATTTTAGATCAGGAAAGAAAAACCAAAACCTTAATGCACTTATTTGCTTTAAGCCAGGCATGAAAACCAGGTATCACAGCAACCAGACATTAAATAGTTCCCACAAAAATATTTAATTTCCACAGTATTTTCTTTCAATATCTTTAGTGATTTCTGTAGAACTTTACAGGAGACAGTACTTAATGCAATATACAGAATAACAGATCAACGTTTTCTTTCTTTTTCTTAAATTTCTTGCGCTATTCAATTCTCCTGGTCACTCTTTAATTACTACACAGTTATCTTTTTTACATTAACATTTCCAAGTGGAAAGTGGAATTCAAGAATCTTCAGTACTGCACCCTTTTCAGGATACAATGACTGGGGTAACTGGACACAAGTCCAACAAACTATTGAAGCGTTTTACGTACAATATATACATGGATAGCACATTCTGCAGTTTACTGAGGCTGGGACAACATAGACAATTCAGGGAAGAACCGCAGTAGCAGTGACTAGCTCGGAGCTTCCTATGTTAGAATGCCTGAAAAAAAATTTCCAAACATTCAAGTCATCACATGATTAATAACCACTAATGGGATTACTAGCATGTGTGATTTGCCTATATTGGGTTCCAACACACAGATTCTCTTGAACATTCTGCAAAACAGTTACTTCCATGGCATAGTCTGGTATTAACTTAGCAACAGGAATAGCAATTAAAGAGTTTTCCCTACATAAAGCACATGTAAGTGAAAGTCCACGAGAAGACAGCACATTCCCTGTGGTATCTGAGAGCTATGACCCCATAGATATCAGTGCTCTTTCAACCTTACTTTAAAGTGCTCAAAAGGGATCGCATAGCTGAGAAGGTCCAGACCCGTGCCAAATTCCAAGAGAGATTTGGAATGCTAGCACTTGGCCTTTGAGAAACTATTCCCAGGCACTTCAGTCCCTTAGTGCATCTGCCATACTCGCTCACCCATGCAGGAGTACAGGGTAATAAGGAAATTCACTTACTAACTTGTACGTTTCAGTTACCACCTCATCTGAACTCCTGTGAAGAGATGTTCATAATTGAAATTTCTGAGAACACTGAGGTCATGAAATTGTTTGGTACGTGCCCCCCTGTTCACCCAAGTTTACAACCAGATGGCGGTATGCATACTGCCGGGATCATTTTTAGATCTGGGATGTGTAATTCTGTTTTGGAAGAGTTTGCAAGTTAACCAACTGTATGAAAATACAGTATAGCTGTAATATTGCTCTGAGAAGCACTTTTGCAAACTTTTTCTGTACAGCCTGGTAATAACATTACCAGATAATATAATACATATTTAAAATAAAAAAGGAACTCTTTTAATAAGTCTGAACACTAACGTCTAAATAGCTTGTTTGAAACAAAACAGTGTGACCCAGGAAAACTTCGCTTGCATGGTTAGATTATAGCAGCATGGTTACTGGCTTTTCAAGGAAATTCTTGAATTCAGCAAGCCACTGTGCTCCAACCGCTCCATCCACAACACGATGGTCACAGCTAAGTGTAACAGACATCATACTGGCCACATCAAACCTGGAAAAAAAAAACAACCACCAAACAAACAAACAAAAAATGGAATTAAAAAACAGAATTGACACAATCCTCTGCAAGTCAGTGCCACTAACAAATCAAAAAAGCTTTTATCTGAGAACCAGCAATAGCAATTGGTGCTTGGTAACAAGACTTTTTTCCCTGTGGACTTCTAAAAAAAATTACATTGGAAAGCAGGTAATTTTCATTTCTTTTCCACAATTAAAAAACTTATTTATATGTTCATTTTACGTCAGGAAGCTCATCTTTCTTTCCATTACAAGAACAGCCCCACACGATGAAGAAAAATAGCCATTTTTCAGTAACCTCCAATTTCTTCATGTGTCAGTAACAGATAGCTAGGACTGTTAACAAGTTTAAAGAATCCTAGATGCTGTCCTGGGTCTATGGTAGTTCAGGGTTCAAGCAAGATGGACACTTGAAGGACACCTGAACTACAATTCATCCCTTAGGTTTTCCTTAAATGCAAATTTAAACAAGTTGTTGAAGAGGAACACATGCCCAAACTGTTGTGGATCCCAGAGTTTTCCACAGCTTAAGCCCACCCTGCAATGAAAGAAACATCCTTTCCTTAACTTGCGAAGAATTTGGGAGAATAAATTTATGGCATGTATCATCAAATCACTACATTTGTCTTTAAGGTCTGTGTACTGAAAACAGTATGTCAACAATTATCTGTTTTACATGATAATCTAATGGAAGTGTTAGAAAACTAACCATTATTTCAAAGTCTGAATTCAGAACGTTCAGTATATGCAGAATCGGGTGAATACTTACCCTTTCTCATTATCAGCTGGCACCAGCCTTTTCTCTGAGGAACCAACTGCAAGGATGCAGGCTTGAGGTGGATTGATTATGGCGGAGAAATTCTTTATCCCAAACATTCCTAAATTTGAAATAGTGAAAGTACCACCCTACAATAAAAATACATTAATAGTCAAATTCACAAAAGCTGTTTCACGTGGAACATGGCTGAAACATTGCAAAATAGGCTCTGTTCATTCTCAACAGGGCTCCTAAACAGAAGTCAAGGGCAGCCAAGTTTAACAGCAATCTGAGCTTCTCACCTGGAATTCATGAGGCTGAAGTTTACCTTCTCGGGCTTTAGCTGCCAGAGAAACCACATCCTTACTAATGGAAGCCAGGCCCTTTATATGTGCATTGAACACAATAGGAGTTATAAGCCCTGCAGGAGTACTCACTGCAACGCTGACATCCACTACATGATTTCTGCAAGACACAAAGGAGATGCCAGTTACTCTAGCCAGGTAACAAACAAAAAAGTATTTCAGAACTGTTCAGACAACTATAACAATATTAATTTTGCATCAGTTATTTCACCGTGCACACTAGCCTTAGACACAAGGTTCTTAGCACTTTAACAAAAGCCCCTCAACCTGAGCATTAATCTGTTCCCCTCCCCCCTCAATATCCCAGCAGAAGGTCTGCTATTTTGCCATGAACTCTCTACTGAACAAAGGAAATTTCTGGCTTCGACCGTACCATAAACTTACTGCCTAATAACTGTGTCCATCCATGAAGAATTTGCCTCAGGCACCTTCAAGCATGCCAGAGCAGAAGCTTTAATTATGAAGTCATTGACAGAAAGCTTAATGTTATCCGAGACCTCCTGTAAATAAAGATATTTGAGGTGTCAGTTTGTCTCTTACACATTAACTCAATTAACTTGGGTATTCACTGCCATGCACCCTTGTTTTAAACAAAGTCTTCGAAAATAACTACACTACTTGCAAGTGTTAATATTTGAAGTGCCAAGATACTTTCAGAGGTAAATACACCTTCATAATTTAAGAAGGTACAATCTTTTCAAATGTCTGTTTTTTTCCTCAAACTTGGCTCAGAATTATTATTTTGCTTTTTTTTTTCTACCCTTTTTTACTCTTAAAAAACTTTTTACCCTTTTGCCCTACTATCCAGCTAAAAGAACTGAGTAACACCTAGCAAAGTACAAAGAAGCCCTCTTATGGAAGTCAGAAATCAGTGCACATTACCTGTGTAAAAAAATCTGATTTTGTCACAGACAGTCCAGAATTAATCCACAACAGCTAGAAAAGGCACTGAAAAGACTATTTTTTAAGACAAAATGGCATTATCAGCAAGCAGCAGGGTGGGCAAACCTGTAAGAGAATGCAGCTTTCCCCACACACACACTGTCACCACGCCTAACTGCTTTACCTGATTGAGTTCTTTCCTTAGCACCAGTACTTCTCCCATGTTCACATCAATAGAAAGGTAGTAGTGAGGTATTGTTTGTTTAGACTGCATCAACCGCTGAGCAATGACCTGTGGGTATAGAGAAGTAATGAAAATAAATCCACTTAGAAAATTCATGATTGCAAATAATGATCTCGGGAAGGAATAAAATCTTCTTACCCTTCTAATGTTGCTGATAGGGATATCTGTGAAGGTCCCTGCTGGTGCTGCTGCAACTGCAGCAGCTGCAGGAACTGCCTCCAGTGCTGGAGCCTGCAATCAGAAAATGACAGCGTAACTCACAGCACTATCCAAGTATCAATTGCACAGACTAATTAAGCATGTGGGACAAGTGCTGAGGCTAAGAGCTTAAGAGCAGCAGATATTTCTACTCTCCAGCCTCACCTCTGTGAGGTTCTTCATAAGTCCTACATTTGATCATCAAGTGCAGTACTTGAGTGATTTAGGAATGTAACATTGATATATACTGCCAGGAAACTCCCACAATGGTAAATCCCACCAGCTGGTTGTTTTACATACAGCAGAGAGGTACGCTGGAGGGCACCCTCAAACTGCACTCAGCCACATCCCTTCCAGCAGTACACAAAGCAACACTTCCATCATCTCATATAAAATAAGCCTTAGTATAAGAACAGTTTTCCAACAATGACAGCAGGCTGCTGGCTCATAGGCCTGCTTACTCTTGAGTCATAAGTTTTTCATTCTAGTTGCCTCTTTTCAGCAATGTCAGATCAGTTGGAACTGCGCTTACCTCAGCCCATAGCAATGTAGCAAGGAAGCGAAAGGTTGAGAGGGCACAATTTTTTTTTTTTCTCAATGAAATACCAAAGGGACAAATAAAGGAAGAAAACTATGCCTGTGTTTCTGATAGGTTAACCTTTTACAACCCAACAGTCACCGTAGCCCAGAGCGTTGTCACCCAACCAACCCAGCAATAACAGTTCTATATCGTAATTGCATTTCTACAGAGCATTTCCAGCGCTATAATAAAATATCCATTCTTACAGATCTTAAGGCTACTCACTGGAGCAACTTTCGGTGGCACAAATGACTCCACATCTTTCTTTGTGATTCTACCATCTGGTCCAGTACCTAAAAGGGGCAAAACATAAAAGGATTTCAATTATTTGCAACAGGGAATTGCTTCTAAAGGTACCAGTTTGATTCAACAGAGAGAAGTCACTTAACGCAACCTCCAGTGAGGACAGCAGCATAGTCAGCCTGCTCCTCACAGGGAGGAAAGAAGGGCAGCCTACCTTTCACTTGGGCAAGGTCAATTCCTTTTTCTGCTGCCAGTTTCTTTGCCAGGGGACTAACCAAGATCCTTCCTTTCCGGGGAGGTGTCCCAGCTATGGGGACTGCTGGAGTGGAAGGAACAGCAGGCTGGGGAGGAGGAGCAGCAGCAGGAGTTGCCACCACCTTAACAGAAGAATCAAAGCTATTAGCTTCAGGATCATTCAGCAAAAGCTTTGAAGATACTGGAAAAGAACAGGACCATCTACTTACCACCCAAAAGAAAAGCAAAGTAGTCACTAATCTTACAGAATTTTTAGATTCGGACAAGTTTCCCAGTGCCAGAAATTAAATCAGAAGCTTCCTGGGAAGGAGGTCAACTAAGCTGCTGAACTATATACCAAAATAGGGTGGAAAAAACCACTTATTCTCCCAATTTTCAAGGATGAGGTATTAGAACTGGCACAAGCAACAGGCTGGAGAAGAGATCATAATGACTATCTGCTCCAGTTTTTGGAGGACAAACTAGCAATCACTTCTTAGGTCACCTATCACCAACACATGTGTTAGTCTTGCAGTCACAGAATCATAAACGTTACTGCTTGAGCCAGGGCTCCACGCAGTCAAACCAGCAGAACAGTTCAGATCAAACCTCTTAACGGGCTCCATTAACTTCGCTCACATGCTAAGAACAGTCCTTACTGGTGGAGGAGGAGGAGAAGGAGCTTGGGCCTTCATGTCAGTTACTGCAGTGTCTTGGTAGTCAGCAAAGGCGGGAATATCAGACTCTTTCTCCACAATGATGCAGAGAGCTGTTCCTAATGGCACATCTCTTGTTCCTTCAGGCACTAAGATTTTTGCCAAGTAGCCTTCCTCCTGCACTTCAAAGCCTGTAAGGGAAAGAAACAAAGGTGATTTGGTGCCTGATGCAGCTGAAGAGTTCATCTAAATGCTGCTTCCAAAGATTTCAGTAGCTAAAGCCCTGTCCTACATTAAGTAGGCAAAAGAATCCTTTTCCATGCAACTGTCTGGGAAGCATGTCCATGCACATTACTAAAAAGGATCGATGAAGAAATAACAGTGTTTTTAAGGAGTATCGATGCCTAACTTCTTATTCTGTTGGAGAGCTAACAAAACGTGTTTTACTTGCCCCACAGCTTTACGTTCTGAGTAGCTAAGAGAACAGCTGGCACAATAGCTACTCTGGATCCTCCCCTTTTAAGGGCATCCCTTCCATTCTTGGCTTTGGAGCTGACTCACCTATTGTGGCTTTATCTGTCTCAATTTCTGCCAGTAAGTCTCCCTCACTCAGTTTCTCCCCGACCTTCTTCTCCCATCTCTGCACTGTGCCCATTGTCATGGTAGGTGACAGGGCAGGGAGAGTGACCTGTAAAGCCAGAGAATACATGAGAATCAGATCCTGGTAATCTGAAAGAAACAGGAACAGTTTTAACTCCTGACTAAATGAAGCCAACCTAAAGAAGTACCCAGCCTTTAATGCACTCCCAGATATGGCTCCATTACAGTAAAGCACAGCACTGTGCTATATTGCTAGTTTGGTTTATTTTAACAAGGTCTAAGCAAGAAAGCAAACAAAAGCAAGAAGCAAGAAATCTATATATCAAAATAATTATTACTGCTATCACATTGAGAGTGTCTTGCAGCTGCTATCTACAAGGCTAAAAGAAGACTGATACCAGTCACTGTCTGTGACAAACAGGTTTGGTCCATACAGACTTGTCTTCTGATAAGCACCCAAAGATGCTGTAGGTTTGCACATGCACATTGCCATGCAACACCCATAACACATACAAATATAGCTTCAGCACAGAACTGGACAGATAAGGCAAGCAGTGGGAAGTAAGCAGGTTTAGTAGCTAAAACACAAGTCAGATTAAAAAGCCTTTAATTAATTCTTTGATTAATTACTAACTTTACATAATATCTCAGACAAATCAGTTCCCACATCTATCATCTATGGAATGACGTTTTCTTTTTCAAAGGACTGTCACAGAAATACCCTACTGCAAAGTGCTCACATACAGAACCAGTGGATGTACACCTCCCTGTCGAAATAAGGTAAAAAAATTATCCCCAAATACAGTTCATTATTAGTTACTTACATACACATCTGGTGTATTCAAAGTATCACAGATAAGTTCTGCTCCGAGAGTAAGCAGGTCCTTCAGAACTTATTCACACTTAGCACAACATCTTTTTATACCAGAACTGTCCAACAGTTCAAATGTAGCAGGTTTTTCCAGCTCGTATAACACTCCTGGAGAGACAAGTGTCTCCCCTACTAGCAGCCAGGATGCTAAAACAATTTTCTGAAAAAAAAGCTTTCTGGGGCCTCCCAAAACACCTGCTTTGAGCACGCAACAATTTGAGTAGCACACGCTCCTGTAATTATAGTTGCTAACTTCCTACTTCAGAGTATTTATAACAAAATGTCCTGGAGCTAGCAATGACAAAGAAAGAGAGTGCAACGAACCTTAAATCTTCAGTAACGCTTTCTTACCTGCATATGTGGAGGATAAGAACTGCCAGGAGCCTGAGGAGAAGGCTGAGGTGGTGGTGAGGGAGCTGCAGCTTGAGGGGGAGGCACTGAGGCTGCGGGAGGGGCAGATGCTGCAGAATCCAGTGTATAATTTTTAAAGGCACCAACATATTCAGGCCTAGAAGAAAACACAGAACCACAAAACCAGTCAGATGACTGTCTCTAAGCCTTTCAAGCAAGGTACCCAAGAAGCCCTGAGAGAAAACGCAACTCAAGGGTTAGCAGAATACCTACTTTTCTACTGTGATACATATTATGGCCCCAATAGGAACATCTCTTGTTCCTTCTGGCACCAGGATCTTGGCCAAGTAGCATTCCTCCACGCTCTCAAAACCAACTGTTGCTTTGTCTGTCTCCACCTTTGAGAGAGAAAGGATGTCATTATGGAAATGAAAAAGAACAGTGAGCTCAGAGCCTTCCGGTCTGATAGCGTAAAGTCACAACACACACAGTTCTGGGAAAATCACCCTTTGGTGCCAGCTCTAGGAAAGTGAACAGGTTAAGTGTGGCTACTGCTCAGAAAGAGGAAAAGCAGTAACCAGCTTTTAAAGGCCGTTAGGCACTTGCTCCCAATAGCATCTGTTGGGAGCTGTGATCCTGCACGCAAGATCTGTCTTCAAGCGAGGGCGACCAGGGACAGAACTCAGGATGCACATGCTGCCCACTCGGTGCCCCCAGGATACCTCTGCTATGAGCTCCCCTTCGCCGATCTTGTCACCCTCCTTCTTTTCCCAGCGTGCGATGGTGCCCATCTGCATTGTCGGGGACAGAGCTGGCAAGGCCACCTGTGAGGAACAGGGCAGTGTTACAACCCAGGCAGCCCCGACAGTAGGGACCACATATACATAGTGAAAGAAGGGTCTTGCGGCAAATTCAGTTGCCCAGCAAGGGGAAGCAAAACCCGAAGAGACAAAGTAAAGGGGCTGCCCCCGAAGCAGGGGACACACACAGGCCTGTGAGACCCCAGTGGCTACAGG
>VXBW01001450.1:152159-192915 GCA_013400375.1 Thinocorus orbignyianus
GGCGGCCCGAGGAGAGCAGCCCGGGCTGGGGAGGCTGCCCATGAGCTGGCCCTAGCAGTCCCCGCGGAGGGTAGAGCGGCTGGAGCCCTGCTGAGCGACATCAAAAGAAGCGTGACCAGCAGGTCACGGGAGGTGATTCTCCCCCTCTGCTCTGCGCTTGTGAGACCCCACCTGGAGTNATTAGGAAGAAGTTCTTTGCTGTGAGGAGGGTGAGACTCTGGACTGGGTTGCTCAGAGGAGCTGTGGCTGCCCCATCCCTGGAGGGGTTCAAGGTCAGGCTGGATGGGGCTTTGAGCAGCCTGCTCTAGTGGGAGGTGACCCTGCCCTGCCCAGGGCAGGGGAGTTGGAACTTTATGATTTTTAAGGTCCCTTCCAACTCTAACCATTCTATGATTCCAGAGCAGCTGCAGGTTGCAACAGATCCCACAACCTTGGGGGTGGAAGCAGTGAAATATGCAGTGGCCAGGGCAGCTGAGCAGAGCATGGGTTTCCATTTAGATTTTTTCATGTCCATTTTAAATTTTACTAGCAGACCTTAAAGAGCACACAGAGAGCGCTAATCTGACAAGAAATGTTTTCCTAAAACGCTGAGGAAAAAAAATAGCCCTCTTGGCCTTCAGAAGCACTGAACAGACCCAGTTTGCAAACCCCCATTTATTGGGATAACTGCTCAGTCCACTAATCCAAGGCTTATCCAGTCACGTAGGTCGTACACATAAAGCTTCACTTTCCTAGAGAATGCACTTCAGAGTAGCTGCCCTTTCTAAGTGATGAATGCAAACATCAGAGATTCTATGAAAATATAATTTTGCACATAGCATATATGTTACAGAAGCAAGTTACAAGTATTGGAATAGGGAAGTAAAAACAGACATAAACAGATTCAAACCAGTGAAAAACACCAACCCTGGGTACAATATTAATAATAAATCCACTGAAGTCAGTGTTAGAGCAGTGTTGAAAGGATTTAAAAGCAACACCTGGCCAACAGCTTTTACACCTGATACCTCCTATCCCTCCACTTGATGTTCCTTAACTGCTCCAGACCCCTTTGTCAATCATACAGTGGTAAGAAGTCTGAAGAAGGCTGTAGTGTCAATACAGAAATAAAGCTGGACCCAGAGCACGCATGGGATACAGCTTATGGGAACGGCTCCAGTGTCAGCAACTCCTTTACTGTCACCAAGGGAAGCTGCATACAGGAACCCAAGAACAGAGCATTGCTAATAGGTTTTGTCTCAGGCATATCTTTTGTCCTAGTTTACATGTGATGTTAGCACGGATGAAACGTACATGAGTGCCAGCCCCAAAAAGCAAGTCTTTTGTCCGATCTTGCTCCTTCTCAAACAGCCCATTTTGTGTTTCCACACTGGGTTCAGTCCTTGGCTCTCTGGTGGCAGTAAGCCTATTAAATGTTACTGTGGTTCGTTTTCTGAATTGATCTGAGAACAAGAACAGGCTGTCACCTAGATCAGCTAATCAACTATTTTCTTTGTGAGAAAACTTGATGAGAAAACGTGATAGCTACTAGCAAGGCTGGCCGGAAGCCTTATCCAGTAGAAGCTCTGATCATATTAACAGTGCTCTAAAACCAAATTGCTCATCTTTGAGTAGCAGAGAGGGATATGGAACTGGCAGCTACAGACTTGAAGAATTGTCTTAATTTTCTCCATAAAATTCTTGCCTGGGTACATGGCTCTTGCTAAAATAAACTTAGTAAAACCTGAGGAAAGAAACACTTGAGAAAAAAATTGCAATTAATATACAATTAATTTCAGCGTAACAGCCCCATGCTCTCCTTGCCACTAGAGATGATGCAACAGAGAAACTATTTCCAGAGAGTAAGAAAAAGAATAATGAAATAAAACCACCTTTGTTTCTTTTCCAAAAGAGACATATTCCCCTTCTGCAGCCCATTGATGAACTTGTTCATTAACGAATTTTCCTACTGTTGTCTGTAAGAAGAAAGTCACCATAACAAGTTGTACAGAACAGGAGGCATGTTGTGTTGTGCCAACATGGCACAGAGACACATAGGAGTATTGAGCTACTTCCTGGACAGTGAAGCAGAGAGAAAATAAATAGTATTGTTGCTGCCTATTATATTTGGCAAAAATAGAAAACCCAGTAGGAACTAGTTGAATTTCCATAGTAAAATAAAGTTACAAGCCCAGTGTTGTGTTAACAGGAGACAATACAAAACACCCCAGCATCCACTAAAAAAAAAAAAAAAACACCCCAGCATCCAAAAAAAAAAAAAAAAAAAAGAGAGTAAACCACAGCATAATGCGTGCAGAAATATACAGAGAGCACTTGCACTAGTATAAAAATATCCAGTCCTCAGACAAATGTAAACTGTTACAAAATCATTCCAAGAACAGGAACATGTTTACAAAAGGACATGTTTATATAAAACAGTAAAACCAGTTTTGCCCTCTTCCCAGCCTCATGCACAGCACAGAAACACAGGTAATCCACAAAAGGGCCACGTGTACTGAAAATAAGCAGAGAGTCTTTACTTGCCCTTTGACCTTCTAAGTTAACAGTGTCTGCTGCACATTGCAGCCAGCACTCTGGAAGTGCAGCTGTCTGGCAGCAGAAGGGCAGAGACAGGAAAGGCAATGCAGAAACAAACAAGAAAAACCACAAAACCAAGAAGAACCACCCTCCCTCAAGGATTTTTAAGGCTCATTCTTTCCCCAGCAGTCATTTATTTCCTGATCCGTCAGACACCCCAGAAGCAGGCATACCAGGGAACTGGTGGTGTAATTCATAGAGTTCATCTTACTGGTGTGGATGAGTGTTTGGTGACCCTGGCAATGAGCGGACAGCAGCACACACTGATGCTTGTACACAGGAGATGATAAACTGTCTGTCTTGCTGGAAAAAGAGAGGGCAGGAGTGCAGGGGAACAACAAGGAGAGGGGTTAAGTACCTCAGGGAAGCAGCTGATTCCAGCTCTCCTGCAAATGAAATCCTTTAGCAAATAAGCAAGCACCAAGATCCCACAGTCCCCATGGCAACAAAGCAAATCCAGAGGGCCTCAGAAGTGAGCACAGCTTTGGAGAGTAAGTGGGAAAAAGCACGGTTAGGAAATGAAAGCCTGAGTTTGGGAAAAAGGGAGCTTTGCCAAACTGGTGATCTCTGCTTTGGACATGCATAAAACCTTCAGAAGACTGTCTTCGCTCCAAGTCAGAACTCTATACTGTCAGTCTGAGATGTCCAGAAAGTTCACTCTGCTCCTGCAGCATGTGAAAGTTCAGGCCCAAAGCTGGTCAAACCATTGGCTCGCATAATCTAGTGGCTTCTGCTGACTCATGAAGGCAAAGCTTCACATTTGTGCCACCAGTGCAGATTTATGTAATACCATGTACAAGAAACCAGATTTGAAGTGCCCAGATCACAGTCTGCAGTACATATTGCAGGAACAGAGAAGCAGGGGAAGCGAGTAATGCATCATTAAGGCCTTCACTGTTCAGTTGACAGGAAACAAACAAGGTGTTTCTTTCCCACAGACCTGACATTTCAGTCTCGGAACACCGTCTGCATTTGGCCGTGGAAAGTCAGATGCCAGGTGTCCATGCACACAACATGCATTACTCTTTGTTTGCAGAGAAGCCCTCTTTTTTGGCAGCTTGAATTGGACTCCTTCCAGCACACATGCTTTTTGGTCATTCTTTGAGCTCAGCAACCAGTTACAGGTTTCCATAGCAACAAGACTTAAAAGCTTGATTAATTCTCTCCATGGTCTTCTTCCACCCAGGCCACAATCTTCCCCTCCCAACCAGGAATGATGTCATCATCATGGAATACCTACCAAAAAAAATAAGAGTCCAATCATGTCTGGAGACCTGTCACTCTTCTACGCTGAGAGCAGCATAAAAGGCAGGCATCAATTCAGAGATCCTATCTCAGACTATTATGCAGCCCAAAGAATGTGTACCTCACTGATCATTCACGTATCTGAGTAATCTTTTCACATTTTAGGTAAAAAACAGATTAGGCCCCTTCTTTAACCAGTAACTGTTAAGATTATTATTGACATGTTTTGACAGGAAAGGTAAAATAAATACAAGGAACATGCCTTTTCTAATTCAGACTACAATCTCCAGTTGTTTCTGCAGAATGGTACCTAGTCAGCTGATTGTTCCCAGGGATGGTAACCCTTTGCACTTGTCTTCATTAATTTATGAAACAGGAACTATCCCAATAGTTCCCAGGTATCCCAATAACGTTTAATGAATCCAGTCCACACCTACACCAGCCTGAGCATGAACAGGGCTACAATGCAGTACGCAAAGGAAAAGATGCTACAAACACAGTTATCCCTAAGAAACCTTTAGAACAAAGTAGGATGTTTTTGAATAAACCACATTAGCCTGAAGTGTGTCTCGTTGCAACAGATTTCATAAAGCCACTTGAGGCACTCTAAGTGTATTCTGGGGTTTTGCCTTGTGCCCCCTGAGCAATGCTGGGCAGCAGACTGTCTGTGCCAAATAGACAGCTCTTTGCCCAAGAGCCTCTGCATCTCCCAAAACAATTGCAGTCACAGTGATGTAGTTCTTCTGGCTGGGGATGAATATATTCCATTTTAGCACCTTAGAAGAGAACCTTAATCTACAGTTGTGAAAACAGACAGTCTGTTCAGGGGCAAATTCACAGATTTCATTAGTTTGGAAGTGAGGTGACCACAGTCTCCAGGGTTGTGTGGTAACACTGAACTAAAAGTAACTGATACCTAAATTCCACACTTACCTCCTCCTTGACTGTGCCAAACTCTGGATCCAGGGCTTTGAAGTGGTACCGGTGAGTTCCTTCACGGTCAATAGCTACCTTAAAATCCTTCAGGGTCACTTCCCCTAACCTGCAAGGGAAGGCTTTGACACTATCCCATGATACACCATTACCAGATTTAGCTCAAGTGTTACTGCATGGGAGGCACAGCCACAGCACAAGTCTAACTAGGCACACGGCACCCTGGCTGCAGGGATGGGAAGAGCATGCCCCTCCAGAAATGCACCTGTCAGCCTCAAGGTCCTTTCCAGCAGAATTGCCTCCTGATTTAAGAGCCACCTCAAAACAGCCTTCTTCACTTTTGCATTGGCAATTATAGTTGTTTTTACAGCAGCATCCTGCACTACATGCCACAATAGAGCCACTTGGCTGCTTTCTCTTGCAAGTTAATAGAGAGATGAATCACTTACAGCTCTAAAACACATCAGCTAATGGACTGCTTTGGATTTCATATCACTCTCTGGGGAAAACTGCCCAATGCCCAAGTTAAAGCAAACCAGGGCTAGTGGTAACCATATCCAGAAGAAATCAGACTAATGCTTTAAGAGAAACAAGCACCACCTACATCAGTGTCAGCAAGACAAAGCTAGACCTTACCTCTTTGGTATGTTGACCATGAAAGGTGTAAGGGAGCGGTCAGTGAAGTACAACACTTTGGTGCAGGCATTGGTGCTCATCATGGGTGTGCTGTGAGAATGAGGCAGTTCTGCAAAGAGAGCACAACCATTGAGGAACAGCACGTCTGCTGCCACAACAGGAGACAAAAGGAGTGGTCTCAGCAAGTTTGCCATCACAGCAGAGAATCCAATGATGGGAAGAGATTCTTAGGAGGGTGGCTAATCATCCTTTTCGGGTAGGGCCAGGTATTCCCCTCCTTACCGGAAAACTTTCAATGTTAAGATTCAACTGTGTTATTAGCATGAAAAATTTGCCTAGCACTGTCCTCCAGGATTACTGTCCCATCCACAGAAGGGCTTGCTGTCACTATCTACTCCACATTCTATTCACAGACACGAGAACCTTTCTGGAAGGGAAAAATTACTGAACAGTATGCCATCCGACTGCTACATTATCACTTATCTTCACTTGCAGATGTATAAGGCAAGGATGAAGTGACTGATCATCATTAAGGCAGAAAGTTATCTGTCTCCCCCCATCTTTCTATTCTAGTCAGCCAGAATGGGTGTTTGTGCATGGAGTTCTCTGTGTTTCTCTCTGGCTACTGCCTTGCTTCCTGCTTCCCTGCAATGTGTCGTTCCTAAGGCAGAAGCAGAAGGTGGTTCACACAGAGATCCTAGTTTTAAGATTTCTACGATGCAGAAAATACTATGGACACCCATTCAAAGTCTTACTAATTTAACAAGTCTTCAGAGCCACCACTTAGAGCTCTTTACACCCAAGGTGTTCTATGTTTGTGGCTGCACAAAATGTTCCTAATGCAGTGGAGGGAGATGGAGTCTCCAAAAGAGAAGGGAGAATACAGCAAATCCTCCCCAAAACTTCAGCCTTCTGAGTACCTCTCCTACCTTCCTCTGCATCCTGTACCTCCAGGCTACCCTGCTGCTGGACACTACTATGCAGCCTCTGTCTTTCCCCAGTACCTAGTCTCCTACAACATTATAGGCTTTCTAGGTGACATTTACAGACAACACTGGAAAAAAAGAAAACCAGCCTTCATTATTAAAAGCGAACGTAGAGCTTCTGCAGCTGGAGTCAGGAAATGTGGTCTCAGAAAGGGCTGTGCTGTTATAGATATATGTTAATGGAGATAGACACTGAGGGGGGAACAAAAGAGGCAACTGTACGGTTACCCGTGTCCACTAGATGGTGCAAGCCAGCAGGAAAGCAGGAATAACATCGCATTTCCCACGCACCCCAGCAGTAATTTTTTGTCGTTGTTATTTATACCACAGTACTACCGAAATGGCCCAGACAAACTCCCACTGTGATGATGCTTTACAAACAAGCAGCTATAGGTTGTCTCTATCCCCTTTCCTTTGCAGTGAGATCCAGTCTGTACAGCAACTGACTAAAGGGAAGAAAACAAGCTCTAGTAAAGGGAATAAGAAGCTGGAGGTGGCAGATTCCCAAGGGGATGCTATGCCCTGAACTCTGGCCAGGAAACCTCAGCAATGAATTTTGCAGCAGGAGGGCAGGAGCTGAAAGGCACTTACTGGATTTAGGAGGCCAGGAGTCTCTACACTCATTTGTTGCTCTGCTTGCTGGTGATTTCCCCTGGATCTAGGATACAAAGCCAGAAGAGTGAGAATAGTTCCACTTCTAAGATGAAGATCTAAGCTGTGTGTGAGGGGTAGAATTAAGAGCCAAGTGCCCTATGACATCTTTACCCTTCTCTCTTGCCTCTTCTGTGTTTCCATGCGGTACAGCCGTTCCATCAAGCTGGAGATGCCCTGCTCCAGGCTGTCAATGGTGTGGTGCTGTGGATCATGGCCACTGAAACTGTTCCTGAGGCTCCGAAGGGCATCACGAACCAGCTGCAAGTCATTTGTCTGCCCAAGAGACCACAAGTTAGTCAGACTAACTCCAGGCTGCTCTCCCCATCTAAAGCCACAGGTCTTAGAGAAAATATCTCTTAACAAGATAATAGCTTCCAGGTTAGCTGGAGCCCTCATCTGTATCTAGCTGGGAAAATATCTCTTAGGTGCACTTACGCCTCGGTGGGCCATGGCAGCAACTCCTTTTCCTGCTGTCTGGAGGAAGCCATTGCTCTGCGCACTATGACTACTGTAAGCCATCACCTGTTGAGGGGAAAATGTGTGCCACTAGGAATGTAGTGTTAAAAACTGCCCAAAGACCCCATTTTGCAAACTTCAAAGTGATGAGAGGGCATCAAGACTTTCCACATCAGTGATATAACTCCCATCTTCTACTATGCAAATACACTCCCCTAAGGACTGTGCAGGCAGATCTCAGAGCACAAACATGATTCCTCACATACAGGTGGAGAAAGAGGCAGAGATAGGAAGGGGCTTGTTGCTATGTCACAGAGGGCTCTCTGCAAGCTCTAGTGAGTACAATCAGTGTTCGGTTGGCACTGTGCAGGGACAGATACCAGGACCGGCACTCTTTCCACCAAGACAACTCCAATTGCTTGATAACAGGGTTAACAGGAAAAGGAGAAGAAGCTAACCCCTGGTCTAACCATTAGCCAATGTCAGAGCTGAAGCTAGAAGTCAAGAGTCTCTGGCTTCCACTCCTGTTTCATCCCTTAGGATTTTGACACAACAAGCTAAGTGAGAGTGCTCACTACTGAGAGCATTGGTAAGCTGAATGCTTTGTGAAGTCTGGCTGCCTTGGTTAGGGCACTGACACTGAGATTGCAGAGCCAGGCTTTCATGGGATAAAGTGAATGATTTCTGGAGATAGGTAGCTAGAGTGTGCTGGTCAGTAACATCACTTCAGCTACCTGATGCTTAGACCAGGCTTCCCATACCTCTTCAGCTTCTCTCTTCATGCAGTGAGCTAGCAGGGCCTCTTTGTGCTCCAGCTCCCGCTCCAAATCCACCTGTAAGGCGAGCAGAAAAGTCAGCATAAACTGAGTGCCAGCTCTCAGGGTATCAGTGCAGCCCACCTGCTCCATACCTGCTGGTAGCTGGCTTCAGAAAGCTGCCTAAGCATTTCATCCAGTTTGGTCTGGTGCTGCTGTAAATGCCGATCCTTCTGGCCCAGTTCTTTCTGCAACACAGTAATCAAGAGAATCAACTGGATAATAAGGCTCACAAATCACCTTCCCATGTCAGGGCAAGTTATGTTGTCTGCCAGGATCAGGTTCCTCTACAGGCTGACTTACGCAATGTGTATACTTCTAGCTAGATGACAGAACTGAATAGAAACCCTTTTTTTTAAAAAAAAAAAATAAATTAGAAAAAAACAAATCATTCAGGTTGTTGTTGCCTGGAGTCCCCTTGAGCACCAAAGATCCAATACTGAGGCGACAACTGTCCTAGAGAAAACAGATACCTGAGGAACCAGTGAACAGTCAGGTGACCCAACCTAACCTGACAGGCTTCTGCGTAAATGTTAGATACTCAGCAAGCCATCACCAAAAAAACAAGAGAAACCATAGTAACAGACCTACTATAAAAAAAGCTGTGGGCAAAATACAAAGAACATCTGATCCCTCCATTTCATTATAAACATTCATGGCTATTGCAACTTCTGAAAAACTCCACAGTGCTACCCCCAGAGGTGACTGAGTGTCAGCAAGACAGCAGTCACATTCACAAAACTGAAGAACCACCAGATGCTGGCCCCAGCAAAGCCTCTAGTGAAGAGAGGTTCCATTACTTTGTATTCTGCCAGTAGCCGGTTTCTCTCTTCAACCTTCCTCTGAAGATCAACCTGCAAAAATAACACATAGGAGTGAAGTAGGTATTCCTGGAGAGTTATGACAATCTCTTTTCCCCTTATTTGGTCTCGGGTCACCTGTTAGCATACCTGCAGAGTTCAAGGGAACTGGTGTCTAAGCAGGACACTTCCCTTCCTTGCCCTTCTCTCTCCAGAGAGACATTGTACACAGCAGCTCTACCTGTCAAAGTGCTACTTACTAACCCAGAGAGCACAATGAGGAAGGAAGAATGCAACTATACTGAAAATAACTTGAAATGGGGAGGGGCTTTCCATGATATGGTCTTGCAAGGATAGGAAGTGGGACTGAAGAACAAGCAACTCCAGCAAGTTTCACAGCTGGCTAGTAGACTGTGTGCAGATTTTACTATGCAGAGACCTTTGACTAGTCATTCACATTCCCGTAACCCCAAGAACTATGCTGCAACCACCAACTCTACCCTGTGGCTGCTGGACTCCCCAGGGCTACCAAACTCCTTCTAAAATAATCTAATCCTCAGCAGCAGTGACTTACATTCTGGTTGTGCAATTCCTCCTTGTCCATATTTGCTCTCAGTAGTTCCTGCTTTAGCTGAAGAACTGAAGCATCTTGTTGAATCAACCTTTGCTGTAAAGCATCCTAGGAAAAGATGTTATCTGTAAGAAGGTGCAAGACAGAGGCAGATACCCTTCCCAGGGAAGTGAGCGACCTAGACCAGCATCCATAAAACAGTGGGGACACCCACAGGGCTGAAGTGTTCCCAAGTGCCCAAGGCAGCAGGAAGTGTATAGACATCTGCCCAATGAGCTCTCAGTCCTTCTGTCTTTCTTTTACCTGGAAAGTGATTTTCCAGCCATCTGGGCCAGAGGGATTTCTGTGCCTCCACCTGAACTTCCTGCTCCAGAAGCACCCTGACAATTTGCTCTTATGGAAGAAAATAGCAGTGTCTTTGGAGGGTCTTTTCAGTGGCCTACGGCTAGTCTCTCTAGTGATGCATCCACAGCACCAAGAGGGCAGAAAGAGGCCAACATCAGCCAAGGATTCAAGGAAACTTAAGCTCTCAGTGTGACCTAGTTGTGCAATGAAATTCTGAAGAGGCCAAAGTCAGAACTAATTCCACACCTTTCACTCAGTGTTACTCAGCAGCTGAATGCTCCACCTTGGACAGCTACTGCTGTTTGCTTCCTTCTTAGGAGCCTGAGAGCCAGCTCTAAAAATACCTCTGCTCAGGAGTAGATTATTAGTGTTCAGAATTCCAGAGGAAGAGACTAAGCAAATGGGAGCCAAAGTTGTGAAAAATGCTGCAGCTGAAGAGGAAAAAGTGTACCCCTGTGCTTTTTCCTTCGCTCTCAAGAATGAGTTCACTGGGCCAATCCTATTGTGCATATCTCAAGATGGAGCAGGGGGCAAGGGGAAGAAGAGTCATGAGAACCAAGCAGGCATCCTATGCCTTGTATTTTGTTTAGGGGAAACAGAACAACAATCCTACAGACAGGAACAGAACCCAGGAGACCTAACTCCTTGTGTTTGCCTTAACTGCAGTCTCTCCCCAGAGCCAGCAACAGACCACAGGACCCACCTCCTCCAAGTCCCCTAAAACAAGTCCCAGCACAATCTGAGATTCCTCAGAGGTATATGGTTGCTGCTGGCCCCACTTATGGGCTGCAGCAGAGTCTAAAGCTTTCATATTTATGTGATGAAGTGTCCCCTTCCTTACCTTTATTCCCTGTAGGTTTCGAGCTTCTTGTTTGTATTTCAATAACTCCTTCTGTAAACACAACACAATTTGATTAAATGTTATCTTGTCACCCTTTCACAATCAACCAAAGTCAGTTTTCTATGTCCCCAGACATCTGCTTCAGAAGGAAGCACATCCCACCTTTTCCCCACAAATCAAAGAACATGTCAGGCCCCAAGCCATTAAAATGAGTTACAAACATGACAAAACAGTTAAGCAGCTTCTTAAGCCTATGCTATTAAAGCCACAAGAGCTAAAAAAAATTCCTAGTCCCCCAAATCCATCCTTCAGGGCAATGTCAAGTACTTCTCTCCCAGCATCAGAACTGGTTCCAGAGCCAGCATCAGCAGAAAACTGAACTAAGGCAGACTTGACAGGGCAGGTTCTTCTTAGCTCCATTTATTTCTTACTTGAAAGATTGTTTATATTCAGCTATGGTTAGAAACTTAGGAGCTGTCCTGGACAAGATTTTGAGAAGCCAGTACAACCTGGATCTCTCCAGCTTCAAGAGCGTGCAGGAAGAAACCCAAATATTTATTTCGGGGCTCATTTAAATTCCAGTAACATTTCCCCTCACTCCCAATCAAGTAAGACAGAGTCTGCAAAGATCTCGAGTCAAAACCTCTTTCCCTTTCCTCTATCCCCCTCTAACCTTTAGGTCTTGGTTTTCTTCCACACTCTGGTCCAGGCGACTTCGGATTATGATCTGAATGTGAAAAATGATCATTATTATTGTGCAAGACACCCGCTTGTGGCAAAATAGTGCCAAGGACAGCCTGATAAGAGAACTGTAGGTACAGCAATGTGCTCACCAACTGCTCTTCAGGGCAGGCTCCACGTTCACAGAGTTCAAAGGATCCTTCCTGCTCATCCTCAGGTAGAGATCCATTGAGCAACAAAGCCTAGAAAGATGAAAGGAAAATGCTGAATCTTCCAGCAAAAAACAGCAACTGCTGCAAATAGCAATCTGTATTCAGTTAATATAAAAGCTCTCTGGAAAACTGTTTCCTGAGTGCATCCCAAATTCCTTCCAGCAGAACACTCAAGCAGGAATCACAGGAACATAAAAAACTGCCATGGTTTTAGCTCCTTGTGGAATATGTGTATCAGTCCCTGATATTTCAAACTCTCATGAACTGGAGGATTTTAAGTATTGAGCAAAAGGGGGAAAAAATCAATTAATCAATATCATCAAAAATCAATTAAGCAATATCAGCACCTCTTCCTACTTCCAGGAAAAGAGGGGAAAGCAATGCCAGCTGCTCACCCTCACTCCTGAAACACAGGGGCAGGGCTACAGAAGCAGGACATGCCAGTCCCTCCAGTGCTGTCTCTCCCTGCTCCTAGTGGGCACAGACTGCAACAGGATTTTACCAGTGAACCAAACATTTTTTTCTTTTTTCTTTTGAGTCTTTTGTTTCCTGTCCATTGTCCACAGGGAAAGTGCCTGCCCTCCCACACCCCACCCTCCCCTCTGGCTGCCTATGCTTCTCACACAATCTCTGCTTTGTTTACTGCCACATAAATATTTACAATTCAAAGCCAGCATGGTTCCCAGCACAAACAGAAAGGAATATTCCTGAGAGAGTTCAGGGTCTTTACCATATGGATCAGAGGCTCTACTAGCCATGCAGAGTCAAACACACCAGGCTGAGGGTCATTTGGTCAGAGTGGGACTGGAACAGGCAGCAAGGGAAAGGTTTTGCAAATAAATAGTTGCATGGAGAATGGGCTATAGTTCAGCCTAGCTCACTGAAATTCAGACTGATGCAAGTCTGCGTGACCCCGATCAGCTCTGTGAATCTTGATTGATTTTCTGACATTTCTTATCTCTCTGCATTACTTCTGATCACAAATCATAGAAAGACTGCTGTATTCTCAAAAACCAGCAGGCTACCAAGCGCCCCAGTGAAGAAGAGGAGTCCCAGCCCCAACACGTGGGAAAACACTACTGCATCTTCATCATTGTGCACAGTAACACTGTACTTTGCACAGTGACAGCACATATAGGAGTTAGCATAGCACCACAGGACAGAAGATCAAGCCAATGAACCCAGCTAGGATATGAACTCAAACCAGAACACAACACAGACATAATCACCTTCTAAACACAGGGTTGTTTTGGATTCTCTACAGTGGTTCTATTCTTACCTGCATTCGGGGTGCCTTTTGCCCTCTCATAGCCCACTTACATTATTATTAGTGAATACCACTGATCTTCAGTCATTACAGCAACATAATCCTCCTCTCTCTCTTCTCCACACCCTTCTCTCCCTCCCTACTGTATAAGAGCCTCAAATCATGTCAACATCAAGTTTTTGGAGAAGCCTGAGCTAAGAAAAGGTTGTGTCCAAATTGCACAGGATGATAAAATCCTCTCTGAAATTCTGGTAAATATACTGGGGTTTCCCCAGGCTTAGTTAAGCATACTACACAATGATGGTGGACAGGCGTACCCTGACCCAAGCAAGACTGGCTGGATCCAGCTGTCTTCTAAATTGTATCTGGAACATTGGAAAGGATGTTTTTGGCAGTCTCCATTCTGGAAAAGGTGACCAGCACCAAGTGAGAATTGTAGGAGCCAAGAGAGCCTAAACGTTGCAAGAAAGGAAGACGTCAGAATGCATAGTAGCATTCAGTTGCTGGATAAGGTCTCCACTGGCTGCAGACAATATGCACCAATACACACTATCAGAAATAATTGCCCATCCCTGAAAGGACTCATCCCACAGGGTGACATACAGGGAAGAGCCACTGTCCCTATTTAACCAAGGTGACTCAAGAGACCGATGGACTTATTGCACAATCTCCCCAAAAGACATCATTAGACGAGGACCCTTATTCAAACATCAGAGTTCCAGGCCAGTGTCTCAGTTGCAAGATAATCTGTTTTCCAGCTACAGCTGGTAGGAAAAGAAATGCACATAGAAGGGAATGCGAGCCAAGCAGAAAATCTATTACCTGTAGACCTGAAATCATCTTCTTTGCTTCCTCCATTTCCTTTTCCAAATGGTCCTGTTGTTCCAAAAACTGCTCTTCCCATGAACTCTCCAAATATGACCCAGGGTTCTCTGCTTGCCACTCAGGCTGGAAATGAGATTCTGTCCCTTCTGGAAAAGAGAGCAACTGAATGTGGTCATAACGGAGAGAGGAGTCCAGAAAGGCCTTGCACCACACAATAATTGCCTGCTATTACTAACAAACCGATATGTCTTCTATCCAGTATCAAGAAAGTTGCCACAACTGTAACATCTTGTCCAATCTCAAGGATTTATGTCTCATTCTTTGTGCAAAGACAGCTTTCCTGCACATACACATATATATAAGATAAGCATCCTTCTCCATCAGTTTTGGTGCATCTGATCCTCAGCACTGGAGATTTCAGGGCACATTACAGGGAATAATGTGCCGCACCCTGTGAGGTAGAAAATACCTCAAGAGAGAAAAGCAACTCCGCAATTTGAAGAGCATACCTTAGTGCTAGAGGGTACACCAAGGACCGGCTGAAGGCAACACTGAACAATATTGCTACTTGTCCAATAACATGGCTTTCTTAAGGCAGGCAACACACCTAATTCTGAAAAATACATTTCTCTTAAGAGCAAGGCCTTGCACACCTTTTCCTGGTCCCTACAGCATAAGCTGGATCACTGGTTAACTCACATCCACTGGCTGGCCCAGGAATGTAGTTGGTTTCTTTTCTTTTCCCCCCTCATTTCTTCTCAAAAGATGAAGTTTGATGAGGAATAATCATAGCAGTATTTGTTAGCTAGTTGACCAAAAGTGAAATTTGTCAACGCAGGCTGCTGTGCATCTGTAGACATGCAGCTGCAATACCTTACGGTGTAGGCAGCAAGCAGACACAATACTGCCAAAAATTTAAAAGCCATAGCCATCCAGCTACTTCAGCCACTGAGATTGTCTCCTTTTGAAGAAGTGCTGAAGCTGGATCACACTGGCAGGAGCAACAAAACATTTACTAGCAGAGCTTCTGTCATTTGCTTTTGGGATGTATACTAACCAGAAAGAGTTATTATTAAGCTGCATTCCTAAGGAGGAAAAGAAATAAACAAAAAAAATATTTTAGGACCTTCTTTGAAATTCTTTCCTTCCACCTGCGAGAATATTTTAAGTGTAAACTGACCATATCATGGGGCATTTGTGACAACACAGCAATGGCTTCTCAATGCAGACACCACAACAATACTAAAAGTGTTTGATTCCTTGCAAAGAGCTATTCGACCTATGTACAGATGTGCTGTAAACACAGACCCTTACACAGAAGTCAAGTCATGCCCCATGGGCTTCACAAGTTCACATGGACTCTTTCCTTGGGGAATTTCGATATTTTTTTTTCTTAACATGACCTAATGAGGCTGCAATGAAAGCATTCACTCTACAGGGAAAATTATACATGACCCTTTATTCTTCTCCAGAGCTTTTAATTTCCCAAACCTCACAGACATTGCCATATTATGGCATTATTGTAGCGTTGAAGTTTGGGGATTTAGTTTTATGTGAACAGATATTCAGCATCACATTCTCTACATTCATTGCAGTCACCAGGGAACTTTTTGACAAGTTGATGACAAACAAATCCCAATGAAAATGTGAGCTGTAAATCATTATCTGCAAGGTACCTGGTTTAGTTTCTGTTTCTTCAGTATGGATGATTACAAGTCTTTCCTTTTCCTCTGATGGCGCTACAGTGGATTCACTCTTTGCACTATGGATAGGACTGGGTGATGTCAGACTGCAGAGGAAAGGAGAACAGTTACTTCCAGTGTGCTGATCAGCATCATCCTCATCTAAGGTAAAAATGAACACGCAGGCAGGCTTGTTGAAACTAAAAATTATCTGCATACTAGAGAAGCCCTTAACAAACCAAACTGGGCATGTAACTTTTCCATCACTGCATAAGTGTCATTCATAGCAGGACAACCAATAAGTAGCACAATGCATCTTTAATTTTCCCTAACAGATTGCAAGTCTGAGATTGCTGCCACAGAATTCACAAATGTGCACACACAGCAGTAAAACCACACTCTACTGAAGGCCTGCTCAGAAACAATCTATTGCAAGCCTTATGTTCATACTGCAAGCTGAACAAAAAGCCATTCTGGCTTGCTTCACCTCTTGCTCTGGCTTTAAGAAGCACTTTTTCACAAACTTGAATTTCCCAAGGGCAAAATACTTTTGAAAGTTAGATACCACTCACTCATGTTCTTAGGTGAAAAGTTCTTGAAAATACACACATAATTTAAGTGGAACTATCTCAGCTGATAGTGAGGCTCAAGCAATCTTTTTTTTCAGAAATTCTTCCTAAATACATCACCCAGACAACATGAAAAGGTGGCTGAAGCTCACTGACCCATTCAGTGTACTCCTAAAGTCACAGGAACTAATCCTTGCAAGTGTGAACAGGAGTTAATTTTTCATTCTCCCCAACACAGAAACAAAGGACTGAGAACAAGAAGAAAACAGTGTGGAAATAATATAATAGGTTTAGAAAAATAAGAGGCTCGTCTTCTGCGTCTTCCCACACTGCTGCTACTTATTCCACAGCTCTCACAAAATCAGAAAATCCTTGCAATAGAGATGGAAATTACTTACTTGCTAGGAGCTAGTCTGGCTGCCCCCACAACCAATGCTGGCCTACTTCTCATTTGCATTACAGACCTTCAAGCCGTCTTAATGGTCCAGACTAAATGGCCTTTCACTATGTTAAAGGAAAAGACCAACCAACTAAGTGAAAGATTAACCATGTTACACCGGGGATCTCTATCAGCTACAGTACCTGTTCTTCCCTGCTCAGACAGGGTAACCATGACTGATAAAGGGGTCCAGGTCACCTGGCTTTGCTCACATGATTCACTTTCAGGAAGGCTAATCCATTATAGCAGTCCCTGAATAGATATATTTTGTATACAACATTTGAAAACAGCTCCCTTCCTGCTGCTTGCTGAATGGGTTCACAGCATAAAATTAAGATAATGGTTTGGAAGCTCAGAGAGTACTATTGTGTGGGTCAGAGGAAAGGGTGAAGCTTTCAAACAGCACAGGTATGAACAGGAAGAACGGCTGTGATCCAAAGGGATTTTATTTCCTTCTAGGGACAGAACTTGATCTTCTCCCTGCATATTCTCAGCTGATACTCTGACTGTGCCATCATCCTGATAAGGCCACTGAGAAGTGAATTGCTGGTTCTTATCCATGCAAAAGATGAAAGAATGAGAGCTGTCCTGAAAAACCAATATTAGCAAGTGTTGGGTGAAAAGATATTACAACTGAGGGACAGACAACTGCAGGGAACTGAAAAGAAAAGTGAGCAGGACAGGGGATACAGAGCCTGCAAATAACATTCTTTTCTTCCAAAGTCTGCTCCTCTCAGCACCGGATCCACAGCCCAAAGCAAATACAAGCAGGGGGTGGGGGTTAAGTGGTCGATATGGGTCTCCACAACATAGACGATTTTACAGATAATTTCTTATGCATTCCTATGTCCACAGTCCCCTTTCCAGGCAACTTCCCTATTAAGGCCAGTGGGTTCACATGGCATCAGTGACAACCTCTCAAACCAGGCCAAACAGCGAAAGCACCACTGAGATGCACTCAGATGAAGCAGCACAGGTCAGGTTGCCTCATACATTAATGCCCTTAAGTTAACATTGGAAACATTTCTAAGTTTTATCTGTCAGTCACTAAACCCATTTGAGTATGAAATATCAACTGATGTGATTTGTTCTTTAAAGTACATAACAATTTGTAACTAAAGCATGCAGAAATAAGTGTTGGGAAATTAAAGGTAATTAAGGCAGATTTATAATGCTAACTGTTCCACTTTATTCCTTTTACCAGTTGATTTCTTAACCCATACCCTTTCTCCACTAGGTCTCAGAGCTGCCACTGCCTGCACACTCAAGGCTTTAGGGCAACAGCGTCAGTGATAAGTTTGAATTCTCATAATTTTAATAAACGCCCCATCCCTGCTGTTTTAAATGACAACAGCAACAATCGCTCACCATTTGACCTGCTTCCCTCCCATGATCCCAATTTAACCTCTCGCCTCACAGAATCCGTTTCCCTGGGAACTTCGAGATTCCTGCTACAGACATGCCTTGTCCTTTCACATGCTCAGAATTTGGTGCAGAAGATGTCAGCTTCCGTCAAAGTACTGAAGAAATATTTGCAAGACAAACCACTCCACATTAGCTGAAAGATTCCCAGCAGGAAAAAAACCACCTCAGAGTCTTCACAAGAAATCATCAGATGGCAGATCAGCAGCCCACAGACATTTCTTTGACTCCAGAGCCAGGGAATTCTGCAGCCTTGGTTTTGCTTTTACTGGTTTTTCTCTCGGGTTATTTGTCTCTTGCTGCTGCATTTCGGTCAGCTGCACACCCAGTTGTTTTCATCACAAGGACTGTGATCTGGATTGCCAGCGGTGTTTTTCACCCCATTCTGCCCTTCTTAGACTCCAAGCACCTGCTGCAGAAGCCAATGAACAGCCAAGAGAAGGTGCTCTGCAAGCAGTAGGTTCCCTCTTCTAGGCGTGGATGCAGTCTTGGAAGAATGCATGCAGCACTTCCCAGCCCTATGCACGGTTTCCTCTTCCTCGCTATCTCCAGCTCCCTCTCCCTCCTGCTGTCACACAGCCTGTGCAAGGCAGAGCCTTTTCTCTGAGATGCTCGGCTCAGAGTGGGGGAGGGAAGGCTGATGGAAGGGGAGGGGAGAGGGAGATGGATGGGTGAGGGGCTCAGTGACCTGGGAATCCATCTGATTTCGGCAATTTTTCTATGAATCATTTAAATTGTCTTCGCCTATTAAAGCTTTTGTCTCTGGGAATTCTGTTATTCAGGCTGTGAGCTGAATATGATCTGAAATGAGCTGATGCTAGGCAGGGGATGCTGCCCTGGGACAGACACAACAGCAGCACAATTAGATGGGGGGGTGTGTGTGTGTGTGCTGCAGTTAATAACTACATCTCTCACTAATAAAAAAAGTGGTTTGTTTCTCCCAGTCAGCTCTCATAACTAAGCTAGCACAATTCTCTCTGGAAGCAAAGAGAAACAAGCACCTTGCTTTCATCATGAAGCCTGGTATCAGCGGAAGGCATGTCCAGGAGCTGGAGGTTAGATTGCTCCCAGTTTCTTTTGGTACATCACTGATCATTTATGTAAAGATTCTCACAACATTATGTCCTATCAGCAATGATAGGCCGATTACCATATGGTAAGAGAACACATGACATTATGCAAAAAACAAAACACAACACAAAATTATTTAGGATGTGCAGAGAAATTTTCACTCACCACCAAAATACAGACATGCGAGCAAAGAACAGTTACCTGATGAGCCATTATAGGGCAGAAAAGTACACAAAATACTACTGCTACTTTAATCTGAAGAATGAGTGAAGGGAGCAGCATATTTCACTCTGCCCTACTAAGATCACGGTTAAAGAGTCAACAGTAAGTCACTAGCCATGAAATCCTGTTGCCAAGGTCAGAATTTTTACTCCTCCCCTGGAATGACAGCTTCAACAGTGCACTCTCTACTGACATCATGTGGAGGCAATGGTAGAATACTGGCTCACATGGAGTTCCCACACTTCCAAAGGTGTATATCTGTATTTATAAAAATGACCTCACAATGATATATGGCAAATTTTGGTGATAAGTACAAACTATTATATTTTTTTCTCCACTGCTGGGCCAAGCAACCGTAATATTCAGGTACATGAAGGCCTCTTTGTACTGTGGAGCATCAAAAGCGGCCTGCGAAATCCTGTGGAGACAACTTGCCTGCTGAGAAACTGTCAGTGGCAATCTGTCCCAGGAAAATGGACCTCCTCACTTCTGCACAAATGAGGGCGGGGGTGGGGGTGGTGGGTAGCTAGTTGAGGCACTCTGAGGGAGAAGCTTGGGCTGGACAAGGAAACAACAAAGCAGAGTTGGGGCTTTCACTGAGAACTGGAAACTGTGAATCAAAAAGACCTGCATTTATGGTCATGCAGCTGTTCTCTTAGTCTGTTCCAGAAGAAATTAAATGGAATAAAGCATCATATCCAGAGGGAGTTCAGGTCACAGCTCTTTGCCTACAAGCTAGTTTCTTGTTCTCTGGGGAAGAAAAGGAAATGCTGTCCTTTACTATGAAGATATCCATACAGAGTCAGGTCCTCCTTGTTTTCCTTCAAAAGCCCCTCCAGCTACACTGTCTCTCCTATATCCAAGAAAACAAACATGTGACTTCCCTCTCCCCTCCACTACTCAAGTAAAGGGCAAGAGTTTTGACTTCTGCTCAAAAGCAAAAGGTAGTAAGGAGAGCTTGTAAGGCACCAAAGTAATGTGTTGTAAGTGGCACATGCTGCTCAGGTTCACAGCTGAAAGTTGTGACACCTCCTACTGGAAATGGATTATATACTGTCATTCTAACTAATCCTGTCTTCTACTGGTTCCATTTCCTTAGAAAGCTTCCAGGTGCAGCAGCTTGACATTGCTTAACTTGTGCAGCCAAGAATTCCAGTCAAAGGCTATAGGCTGCTTATAACAGAACATGTAATTCTCAGGATTCAAGTCCTGTTTCAAAGGAAATGGTCACCTTCAATGGAAAGTACACTGAACTCTGACTTCCAGGCTTCACAGCAGTACACAGAAGATTTTTCATTAGATGCTGCACTTTAGATGGAAGGTGAAAGTTTGGGGGATGGAAGGGTAAATTAAATAACTGTAAGCCTAGAGACAGTTAAAGGTAATAGATGAGGCCATGATGGCAATGAAGACAAAACTGCAGATCCTCCCTGGACCATGTGTCTGGATTAAAGACTGGTGTTCCTGTAACCGCTACTCAAATCCACATGCCCCCTCATTGCCATCTCTCTGTGGGGTCTGAGGTTTGCTGGTTTAAGTTCCTTTTCTCCACGTTTTCTATCAGCTCTGAAATATTCAGAGAAATATTGCACCCTAGCTACTCTGCCCCTTTCTTCCTGTGAAGCAGGTCAGAAATTCCATTTCAGCATTTCTCATGTCAGCACTCCCTCAAAATGCTCCACTTGTACATTCAGGTTCCCAGTAAAATAGCTTTAGCTGTTTCTTTCATAATGATATTTTCCTGGACTCACTGAGGGACACTCCAGAGCTTTAGACAAGTCTAACTCAGAAGTTCTGACCTCTTATCTGTGCAATCACTTCATCATTAATGAGATCAATTTTATCTGTGGGAGAAATGGCAGATCATTCTCCAGATCAGCTAGGAGACTATACACTGAGAATCCTATTTTCTATCAGAGCTAGCAAGGTCACAGTGATAAGAAAGGGCACTCCAGGGAATGTCAGACAAAGGACCACAAAGGGACACATCTTGGCAACAAAGTTCCTTACCTGGAAGAGTGGGACTCCAATGGCATGTTCTGTTGCCCTTCATACTGCTGCACAAGCGCCCGGACACTCCAGTAGGGGTTTTCAATCTCCTCATCCATGCTGCTATTTCTGGTGATGATAATCATAGAATGAGAAAAGCCTCACCTGATAGGAACAGAAATTCTTGCCTCCAAGAAGAAGGGTAGGAAAGCTAATGAAAGGAACAGACAGCTAGAATTACGACACTTCTCCTGTAAGAGAGCTCTGTCCCATCTTCTTGGGGTGAGGAAAACACAGGAAAACAAGCCCTCCCCTTTTAAAGTCATCCCTAATTCTGTGACTAGAAAACTACAAAGGCCCTGGGAAGGCAAGGAAAAGAACAGAATTTGGAAATAGCACAAGGACTGGCTTTTCTGAAGAACTGCTGGTCCAAGGTCTTTGCAAGACAAACATTTAACATTTTATTTTTTAACAAAATATACCATTTCAACCTCATTTCCAAACTGCTTCATGGGTACTCCCTGGAGCCAATACAATATGGGCAAATGACCTTCGGTTGTAGAAATTAAATCCTCAACAGACGACCATCTGGCTTGCATTTAAATGTCGTTACTAAAAAAGGTGTTATGTGAACTACAATATAAGTGTTAAATGTGCTTATACATTCCTTCTGTACATGGATCATTTTCCTTCATTATCACCAGAACTCCTCCACTTATATGGTAGGCTGCATCAGCTGATTAACAGTACACAACACACTACATCTGCCTATGTAGCAGTAAGCATAACATTGTGGTGAACAGCAGAGTAGAAGACAGAACATACAGCCTTGTAAAACACCACCACCTCAGCTCTGGAACTACTCCTAGATCTGTTACGAGTACCTGTAAAGACCTTACTTTTTCTCCACTTGAAATGAAGATGTCTCCAAGTAGACAGCATCAAGAAAGGGCACTGTGCTCAGCATGAAACAGGAAAAATAAGGAAACAGAATTCCCTCTGGCTTAGCCATAAAGAACTGATGAGATAAAGATCTAGCAGTTATTTTGCTGTTAAACCTGAAAAGAACCTGGAATACATGCACTCATCATGAAGCAGCCATGCTATGCCAGTACTCTTCTTTGTTAGGCTGCTATCTACTTCAGTTTCAACAAGACAGCAGTGGTTTCTCTCTGTTTGCACAATAGGAGAATTACCTTACACAAGGCATTGTCAGGATAAAGAGGTATCTATTTTAAAATAAATTGTGCCTATCCACTAACATGGTCTGACCTCACATAACCAGGGAAAACTCGTTACCTCTGTCTGTGCCGGAAAACATCCCGCCCGGATTGTAAGACATCTTGACGAACATCTGCTAGAGCAGCCACCGCCCCTTGGGCCACTGCAGCAGCTGAGCGAGGCCTGTGACTCGCAGATGATGCTGACAAGCTCTTCCCCACCATGCCAGCAGGGCTATGATTCACTGCTCTCCCGGAGCCTGGTTTGAAATGAGCAGCTAAGGCCAGGATCAACCTCATGATAGATTTCAAGTTCCCATCAACAATATCTGCAAAATGCAAATAAAGCCAAGGATGATGCCATTAACATGAAGTCCCACCAGAGCTTTATGTGACCAACAAGGATGAATATAATTAAACCCAATGGGACTATGCCAGTAAACGAGGACTATGCAAAAAAACTGCACTACAGCACTAATGCTTAGTTCTACTTGTTTTGTACAGAGCAAACTGACTGCCACCTACAGGTGCCAAGTTTAAATGCTTTGAACAGACGAGCTTTCCCTCGATGGCTATTTTCAGCTAACAAGCCAGTAGTGTACATGACAGCACATGACAATTACTGAACGCTCACTGGAAAAGTACAGCAAATACTGAAGACTGCCACTGTATTAGCAGTCACTTCAATTAGCACATGGGATTTGATGGGTTTTTTTAAAATACTAAATACCAGACAACTGCAATGCATTTCTGTAGCAATAGTGTCCCGTACCACAAAGTGTTTGCAGCACTTTGCAAATACTAGTCAGTTTCAGTAATATCATACAAGACATTTCCCCAGTCTATAAATTTGCTTAAACACATTGATCTCAAGTTCACTGCAAAGATTAGCCGTTCTTTCACACTAGGATTTCTCAAAACAATTTAGTCAACTGAGATACCCCAAGTCCATCAAAATAAGAGGGATAGGGTTTCCAAATACAAGAGGTAATCTACAAAAAAAAAAAAAAATCATAAGTGCTCGAAGCATGAGGACTAGTTATTACTTGCTTTGGTATCTGAAAAAGGTAGAAAACAACCCAATAGAAACAACCCAAATAGCTCATAACACAACTTGGAACATTCGTGAAAGAAACAGTACAGCCACTGACCTGCCAGTAGCAGTATTACGGGCACAGTGCTCATTACTCTGTATTTAAGTTCTAGGACTCACCAAGACCTACAAATCAACAGCTTGTACTCTTCTGCTCACAAGGATCACGCACTCCACATAGTCCACCTCAGCGTTTTTTACCTCTTTCTCATCTTAAGGGCCACAATCAATCAGAACTGTATATCCTCCCTGTACAGTCAGCAAACTGTAAGGATCGTGACATGTCCTCTACCATATAGATCTACAGACATACACACACACAATAGCCATCCTTGTAAAACATGACTAAACCATGCCATAGACACATTATTTTTCATACTGGGTCTCCTCCCTATTTACAGGCCATGTGAAACTGTATCACAGGCTTCCAGTGAACCAGAAAAGCTTTTCTATCTTACTTCACAGCAGCAGGTTTACATGGCCTTCTGGCGAAAGATTCTGAGTTTGTATTCCTCATCATGTCATTATTTGATCTTCTGACTGCTTAGTAGCAGAAGAGGCACTTTCATTTCTGTGCACTCTGCTGCTACCAAAAGCAGTCAAAAACACACTATCATTCTACCCCAAACCTATTACTAAGCCACAGGCGAAAAAGCCAAAACTCTCCCACAAACCAATACATTATCTCTTTGATATGAAACAGACAGGCCTTCAACAGCTAGAACCATCAGTAGTGACTGTCAGGGGCACATACCTTTTGCTGATGTCTGATGCATACGGATCTTTTTTGATGCCACAAACTGTAAGACTTTCTCCACATTTTCCCTCATCTCCTGCTGGCTGGTGGGATTGAACTGAATGCCATTCAGCTTCTCACCAGCTAAGGAGTGAAAAAACTTTATTAGAGAAGAACTGAATGTCTTGGTGCTGTCACAGGACTTGCTACAGGGCTAGGGGCTGATCTTATCTCTTGTCTGGGTACTGCAGGAGGTATGCATGGTTTCTTGTCCTGCTTAGAAGGTATCCACTACAAAGAATAACAAGGTTGGAGACTGTATTGGGTTTTGATAGCAGGGGGGCTTCTGTGAAGATGTATGATCCCTGACAGGTTTTAGTGCATCTGCTGTAACTGTCTGCTAAAACATAAGGACTTAAGTAGAATTGTATTTATGATTTGCTTTATGATTATTTTCTTTTTAAGTCACTCCTTCCCCTCCCCCCAAGCTCTGATGCTTGTCATTAACATCTGCCAGTATCCCTGACAGATGTCAGAGACGAGGCCAGCCTCCTCTACACAGGATCTAAAACCGCAAAATGAAAAATAGTGCCATATGGCATTACTGACCTACAATCTCAATGAGCAAAACAAGAACAACCCCATCTCGGAGATCTCTTCTCAGGTCTTGAATTGGCTTTACTGTTGGCTTCTTCTTCAGCTGGGAATTCACCCAGGCCACATATGCCTGTAGCTGTTGCTGAAAACAGAAAACAAAATGTTTGCACATTATTGCCATTTGAGGGAGAAGTTGAATAGATCTCTCCTCTCACTTTTCTTTTTCATCTTTACAGATCCCATCATCTTTTGCCCTTGAAAACAAACACCAGTGGTCTCATCCCAAAGCCTGCTGAGCGCTGACATCACTGCACACTGTGGTGCAGCTCACCCCATGCCAGAACAGGAAGAACAAGCAGACAGCAGGACAGGACTCATGATCTAGGCACAGCTGAGAAGAGAGCTTTACATTACATTTGATCTAGGTTGGTAACAAACCAATACTGTCATCCCCCAACTTTTGGTGCCAGAACTGGCTTGCTCATAGCATTTAGTGTCCCATCCACACTATTTTCTTCCATATATCAAGAAAATGGAAAACCTGCAATACAGAACCAAGAAACTCTGTGTTATTTCCTGTTCAACTATGCTTCCACCAAAAGAAACAACCAGGATGGATTCTGTGGAAGAGACAACAGCCTCCCTCCTTAACACTCCCAGGAGAGCTCATTTGTAACAGTTCATGTGACAGCCCCCTTCTGCCATTTCCTTGGAGCTCTATCAGCATTTCTAATGGTCCAATTTCTATTTCTGTGCACATGGAAGCTGGCTTGCCACAGCACTTAATGTCTGCAAGACTCGAGAGCAAAGAAAAACCAAGCAAACTGAAACTCTGGCTTCTGGTCAGTGTGGGGACTTATCTGGCATAAGTGACTGAAAGGCAAAGAGCAGATTCACATTACTTTCCTCCTTCCATTCCCCTCTCAGTAGAACTTCCATGGCTAGCAGGAGCACTAGTAACACTGAAATCCCTTTGGGCAGGGCTGGAGTGGTACATGGAGGGTAAACTTATCCATTTATGAGATTACCTCCCTTTTCACTAAGCTTCCCATTATTGTGCCAGTGTGGCAGGTTTTAAGTGTCCATTCCGTATTATCTTAGCAATGACAGAGTTTATGCTTTCACAGCCCATCAAAGTCACAATCTGATCACAGCTTCACTCTTAATCACCCTGACATAAGAAATCCAACTTTAATCACACCATAGTTCGGTCTGCTGGTTCAGAAAGGTGACTGGACCTGTATTAAATCAGTTCTGCTCACTCAGCAGAGAGCTGGAGAGCAGAACAGAGGAGATGAACTGACAGCTTTGCTAAAAAAAAAAAAAAAAAAGGCAGTAGAAGTAGCAGATTTGATCCATGCTTGCTAGAACAGACTTGGCCTGTCATGTGGATAGGATCTGCATGCTCTTTGGCTCTAACAGCAATGATGCATGTCAGTTTTGCCTGCCCAATTTCAGAAGTCTTTATTTTCCACTTAAAGCAACCAGGCACAGCAGAGAATCAAGCCTTGACTTTCTCTCTCACACACAAGTTTGATGATCCTGTGCTAACTTTTTAGCAGCAGTAACCCCTGCCAGCAGCAAAAAGCACCCTCACCTCTTGCAATTTTTTAACTGATTGTAGGGTACTCAAGTTCAGTCTCACAACAGTCTAGTCCCAGAGCCAGAGAAATCGGAAGCCTTCTGTTACACAGATTCAAAGCTTTAAGTTATTCAAACAAGTACCAGAGGAAAGAGGTAGGTTTGTTTATAGTAAAGTGGCATCATTACAGAAATATCTAGATTCGTAAGCAAACAAGTATCAGTAGGGTTGCAGTATGAAAACTGCATCTGAAGTCTATGTAATTTAGAGAAATAATCTTATCTCAGTTGTGTCTCCTAACTTCTTATCATTTTTCAGAATATTTTACAAAGTTCTTAATGGTTATATTATACTAATTCCATAAGAGCATCTTATTTCTCCAGCCTACAGAAAACGTGCAATTTTCATAGGTGTCTATATGGTTCTTCCATTCAGACACTTCTGTTTTCACCCAAAAGAAAAAGGACACTTTCACTAAGCAGTTTGCTTTCTATTTCTTTCCACTGAACATTCTTCATGCAGTCATAAGAAAGCATTTTTAGCAAACATTTAGTCTCTACCTCATTAATGCACAAGGTTGGTGCTGTTATTAAAAGAAAAAAATCCCAGTGTATTTACATTTTAAAGAATGATTACTAAAAGGAGGATTTTGAGGCAATAGAATATGGATTTCCCCATTACAAACTATTTTCATACCAATAGCAGCCGTAATACTGCACACTTATATTTCATTAGCAAACTTGGTCAGTTGGTTGGTTTTGCTTCCTCCTCCTCCCCCACTAAAGCATAAGACTTCCCTGCAGAAGTTCAGACAGTTGGACTGATTAACATTTCCTGACTTTGTAGCCAAAACCTAAAAGGCCTGATGGCTTTAGCAAGAGACTTGAAGAGCTGCAAGGCCAAAATCCCAGGGAATAAGCTGTCAGTTCTGGCAACTAAGGTGAGCGGTGACTGAACTTACTAAGAAAATAACAGATCTAAAAGCTTAGTGACCTAAAATTGGCAAAGTGATATTAAACGCATGAAGGAAAAAAGTCTCCAAGCTGCTCAGAAGAGCTCCCAATAGCAATTTTTAAGTTAGTGAGTCAAAAATGCTTTGCCTCAACGAACAGCTATTGTTCTATCCAGCTCATCCTCTTCCTTCATAGTAACTGAATAATTAGCAGAATAATTTTTCCTTCAACCACTCAGGAGTTCTCCACTTCTCCCTAGATTTTGGTTTGAGCTTCTGTTCAGCCAAATCTTAGACTTGATGTGGCTCACACTGTTCTACTCCCATATCAATATCTCTCAAAACCAGGATTTTGAGGAGAGAAACGTATCAGCCTAGGCTAAGATTTACTGTGCAGAGCACACGTTATTAAGATTATGGTGGAGTTAAGCTTAATCCTATTTATGTTAACACAGCTTTGTGTTCCAAAAAAAGGCCAGGTTTACCTGTATCTTGCAATGAGAAAAATAACTACCTTACCTAAAGGAAGTTGAAGCCAGATTGTTTCAGGTCCTAGGCAGATCATTGTAGGGTGTTTATATCCAAGTCACTCTGGAAGCCCTACAAGACCTTGTGGGGCAGGAGAAGATTTATAAAGCAAGGCACTAGGGGCCACCTGCAGTTGTAATGCATTTCCCAACTTGCAGGCACTTCTGCTGGCAAATTCCAGGTCAACACTTCAGTAAGTGCAACACACCTCAGAGCACATTTTTACTTTGAGTAACTTATTCAGCACATATCATAAAGAAATGCCTCAGACCTCCTGGGTATAGGAAAACAGCAGTGGAGGTCAGCAACATATATCTTTGTGCTTTCACTTGACAGCCAATGATATGCAGGAGGAAAACACCCTTCCAGGGTCAGCAGGGATTGTTTGTTTTTTTTTTTTTTTTTCTCAGCAGCTGTAATCCCTTACTGATAATTACAATTAAGTGTCCTTATCCAGTATTTTCCACAGGTGGAAGAAAAGCAGTAGCTCAGGTGCAAATCTCCTGCCAGTTGTAGGTGGCTTTGCTATTCTCATTTAACCAGTACAATTCACCACCTGCTGCTTAAGGCTCATGTTTCTCCCCTCTCAACCATCAATCAGTCCAGGGTGCCTGACAATAAGTATACCTTGATCACAATGCCTTGATGTGCTACTGCCTTTTATTATCAGAGCCATCTAAATTACGCTATATGAAGTTAATTTTTACCTCCTCTGAGATTAGAGTATTGCCCATTTTGGAGTTGGTCAAATTTTCATTCTTGGGCAAAATCATTCTTTAGCAGGCAGATGCCTTCAGAGGGCCTGACGTCCTTGCTACTGTGTTATTGTTGATTCCCATGACACTCTCTGCTTCTAGGAAGAGAGACTGCTTGTCTGCATTCACTTGATGAATTTGAATTTGTGCTTATTGTTGGATTTAGGGAATCAGGCTGGAAGAATAATGTTTCTCATAATCTTTACTCTGTTCTTCCTTTATACTCTATGGACACTGCCCAAGCATCAGGTCTAACAAGGTCAACAATAATAGCCCTCTTGCTATGAGGTTGGTTCCAGTATGAAAGCCATTGAGTGTCCTGTCTGTTCAGAGCACTGAACCAAATGTCTGCAACAGCAAAGCTCAAAGGCTAGCCTAATTGCATCAGTGTGTAATGTTTAAGGCCTTGTATAATTTCTAAGCTTTCTGACACTACCTTAATTAGATAGGAACTGTAATTTTCCATCCAGTGTTCCTCCAGTTTGACTATTTTGTTTGAAAGGCAGAAAAACTCACAAGCAAAAAAAAAAAAATGTTTCTTTCTGCTTTCAAAGTCAGCAGATTTTTCTTTTTTTCTCAGACTTGCTCCTTAAATGTGATTCAGAGGCAGAAGAACAGCAGCTTTTGCTCAAATCCTGGTCATACTGCTGGGCTGAAATGTCAACTGCCTCTGGCATCCTGGTTAAACAACCACTTGTTACTGGGAGGGGAAACAAGTGTGTGGCCTACTAAGAAAGCAGCTTACTGGCAGACTTTCAGATGCCAGCTCAAGTGGTGGAAGGTGACATTTAGAGCTGAAGGTATATTTCACATGTTGCCTGAAAGCAAACAACAGTAAAAATTTCCAGAGTGTCCAGCCATCCAGCCAGACATGTAATTTTTGACTGCAGTTTTCCACATCTTTCACAGTCCTTCACCCATTAACAGAAGGGGCTAAAGTGTTAAACAGCAAAGCCCAATTCCATTCAAACACCGTAAATTCCTTCTACCAATTTGATTTTTACTTCTTGTTGCATAGCTAATAGCTGTCATACTCCATTCCAGAGACATACAGCTTTCAGTATAGGACGAATAATTCTTACCTGTGCCTATACATACTAGTATTTTATTCATTTCGTGTTGCATTTTAGAAACCTTTTGGAAGAGCTTAGTAGGTGCAAATGTAAGATCTCTTTAAACAGCTCATGAAGACAGCAGCACCACTCAAATCTGAAAGACGGTTATGCTCTGTATTTTGTTGCAGCCTAGCAATAACTAACTTTGAGTCTCCTCTCAGAAAATTGGGCCTAGGTGGGCAAATGGCAAGAAATGCATGTTTGACAGCTTTTTATCTCTGTAGAACCAAGGAGTTATCTATTTTGTGCAGAACAAAATCCTGATGATTTCATTTTCTCCTTTAATATAGGAAACATTTTCCTTCTGTCGATCTTTTGCCAAGACACATTCTTGCTGTCAGACAGTGATCTGACTTGGGCCACCCATCTGCCAGATAGGGGCATATTTATGAGTGGCATCTAAGTTTGCTTTCTTCAAAGAGTAATTTTTCCTATCACTTTCCGAACACCACATGTGAACATTCTCCCTGCAATTAATCCGTTTCTACCTATATGTCCTTTAACTCTAATCTTCTATTTGAAAAAGTCCTGGGATTACCCACTATACCTTCCATATCCACAGTGGCAGTTCTGTACATCCTTTTTTATGTTCAAAAAGCTGAAGATGGTATGGGTTCCTTAAATGATCATTGCAATCAACAACTACTCTAGAAGTGTGCGGGACAGAAAGTCACGTAAAATGAATCTTGCTAGGATGCAGTCCTTTGAATCAACAGTCAAACATCCACACCCAAAAACATTACTGCCATTCAAAGCCAGGTTGCTTCTTTAGGGATAATTTCTGGCATTTTCTCAAGATGTTTTAGTGCCTCTGCATTTTCCCCAGTCTGGTATTTTGAGGCCCTTTTCTCACACAGGCAGTGTTTCTGTGCAAGCATATAAGCAAAAAGCTGAGCCACAAGAGATTTTTTACTGTAAACTGCCAGTACTTTGGAGCGTGTGATTCACCCTGAATTATCAAATGGTTCCACTACACCCAAACAAAATCTAAGGTGTGTAAAAAAAAGTTGCACTGAGACATTCCCTGACGCTTCAGGAAAGAAAAGGAGCATTGTTCCTTATTTAGCAGAATGCAGTCACTAGCCTTCTATAGACAGGGAAAATCCCCTTTGAAAAGAGACTGAGCACACAGTATGGTTGAACAGTGCTTTTTGCAGGCAAGAACCTTTCATATGAATAAAAAGGGAAGGCACACCCAGTAAGGTTGCTTCATCCAGAATGGAGGGCACTACAGGCACATTTAGGACAGATTCCGTTCCTCAGTGTGCCAATAACTTGCTGTGAATTTGGCAGCCCACTTTACCTCTGCATGCCTTAGTTTCTAGCTATAAAGCAGCTGTACTAATTTTTATATTTCTTGTAAAATGCTTTGATAACAATGACTGTAACTGTGCAAGTAATACACCCTGCCAAAGGACAGAACTGCTATGCAACCGAGTAATAGCCTGGCTTAGACATACAGTGAACCTCAGGCAGGGATTGAATCCTAACTGCTCAACCCCTAATCCTATATAGCAGCAAATACATCCTTCCCTTGCTGATAGTCCTATTGCTGTCCAGGCATGAGGGCTTTGGGAAAAATTCATAAGAATTCCTGCTAGAGGATGCAACTGTCTGCCAAATATGTCAATCCAGGTATGGGAAGCACCAGCTGCGTTTTCTGCTGTCTGTCCTTGAGGTTTAGCAGAATTACAATACAGCAGCTGCCCAGTCTCTTGCAGACCTGACAGGCAACCTGGCAAGGTTCAGGTGGTTCTTCAGATCCCAGCCTTTGTCACTCTGGCCAAGTCTTAAACAAGTGTGCCTGACTATCCTGTGGCTTTAACAGTGTAGACGGATGTAAAATAATAGAGGACTCATACCAAAACAAAGTTGATGTGAAATAAGGCTTGGTCCTACTACATAGAAAACAGCAGCACCTCTAAAGAGACGCTTCTTGTAGTTAGTGTGACCCAGGCTCTCAGGGATTCAGTATGACAGGGAGCATTTAGTTATGGGCTGGTTCTAATGGACTAAACTGGATGAGGGAGGCACGAGCCAAAACAGCTCTCTTCATAGTGAATCCTATTAGCTATAAATAGCACTCATTGCAAGGAGAGGGTGAGTGCAAGTTTCTTCTGCTAAGATCACAGTAGCAGAGGCACTTTTATCACAGATCATGCATATTACACCAAGGGGAAGAAAGTGGATGCCAGAACAAGACAGTAGTGAGTCTATACTGCCAGAAAATTACATCAACCAGAAAAGCAAAGCAAAATCAAACCCAGGTAATTTCCCACAAAAAGGACTCAGATCTCCCAGATGGGATGCCATCTAATCACCTCAAGTTTACCAACAGATAGAAAAAACCTTGAAGAGTGAGGGGAAAAAAGTGTGTGTGATGCTACACAGCTAAGAACCCACTACTTGAGGGAAAACACTACTTGAAGCACTTGGTGAGGGGGCAGGCAATGAGCAGCTTAACAGGGAAAGAATAGAGAGCCCTACCTGTACTGCACCACTTCCCGTGTGCAGACCACTAGGGAGTAGCAGTTCTCACATAGCAAAATGTGTAGGTATTTCTCCATGTACACAGAGCCTTAAGTAGTAGCCTTGTTGCCTCTGAGAGACCCTGATTTCAAAACAACCTCTGCTTGTGCTCCTAAAAATTCACTGCCATTTGACTCCCTGGAGAAGAGCCAATTCCAGGCTTGTTGTTCAATGTAATCTCAGAGGGAAAAAATAGCAATTTCAAATGACTCACTGCACACAAACAACTACATAATTAAGATTGCCAGAGGAAATGATCTTCCAACTTGGAAAAGAGAAGTACATTATTGTTAAGATACATATACATTAATGTCTTAGAGTTGTCAGGCCCATTTCTGACATGGGTCTGTGTGCCCCATCTGTTTAGAAGAACTGACACAAGTGTGAGTACATATCTCAAATGAACTGCATTTCTTTGTGGAGAGAGAACAAGCTGAGGCCACATGGACAGGGTTACCACAGTGGAGACCCTGCCCTCCATGGTTTCCTTGCATTATAAACTACTGCTTTTAGCAGTCACTCATTCCCATGCCACCATCCAGCTGTGGGATTGAATTATTTAGCTGCCTCAGAGCAGGGTAAGTCTCAATAACAGCAGGGAAACACCTTAAAGGCAGGATAGTCCATTAATGAGAAAGGGACAGGAGCTGTGCAATGCCCACAGGGGATTTCACTGCATTTCAGCATTAAACAAAAGTCATTATGCTTTAGATGTCTGCAATTGACACTGTCCACATATTTTGGCCAGGGACTCTGAAAGGGAAGGGAAATACACTGGCCTGCACTTGCAATTTACAGGGTCCTTTTACCAATCTGTGGTTATGTTCACCATGGACAAAACATCAATCCAACAGATGATAGATGATCTGTGAAGCAGAACAGGCATTACCTGCAGTTCGGACAACACAGCAGCATTCTCCATCCCCACTCAGGATGGACAGCGAGGGAAAAGAATGCAAAGAAACCAAATAAACTTGTCTGTAGCATCTTGGCTTTGTTGGGTATCTTTCCAGGCATGGATTATTGACCAAAGGTGCAAGATAAAGAAGCACAGTCTTCCAGAGAAACTGGAACTCTACCTAGCCTCTAGGTCCCAGGCATGTGTAGGGCTTCACCTGAGCTCTGCACATACAGCTAGGAGCCTGCTAGCAACTTACTTACTTGTGATATACAGATTTGGAAAGTAAATCCTTGTATTTCAAGATATCTAGTTATCAAAAGAGCCACCTGTCCAGAAAAGATGCTCTATCAATAGAACAGACACTGAATCAGCAAGGCAATTCCTGCAATACTCCAATTGACTGCTTCTGTTAAATTCAGTCCAACTTTTTATCTTGAATCTGGTTTTGTACCCAAATAGTAAGTTTAGTAGCCAGCTGCTCCCAGCCTTCTAACATCACAGTGCTGTGCTGGGATCAGACACCTTGGGACACTTTCACATTCAGGGACTTCTATAAGTAAGCACCTAAGATACAGGAGGAAGTACAGTTGGTGGATCAAAACAGAAGGGATGGAATTACGGGACTTCTAACTCATTTCCAACTGTGTCTGTGATGCGTGTCCTTGGAAAGTCGCTCAATCTCTCTGTACTGAAGGTTCTGTACTTGCAAAATGATTTTAATTTACATTTGCTATAATCTGAATTGTGCGATGTGGCAGAAAGGTCCAAAGAGTGAGACATGAGAGTAAAACTGTTTATACGGTGGAAGAAGGACCTTTTTCCACAGCTGAGAAGTCTGTGGGTAAAACCAGACAGTCAGGGTGGGGCTAGCACTGAATGTATAACTGATATTTGCTTCCATTATTAATTATATTATTAATATATACAAGCTACTATTAGCTTATACCAGAGAAGGATCTGCTGCCCCTGATCACCTATGTGTAAGCTTGAGCTAAAGCAATACCTTTGCTAGCTAAAAACGAGCCTGAGGTATGCTGTGGAAGAGGGGAGGGAGCATTTACACAGTTAGGTGGAGCGATCAAAGGAGACCTGTGGCTGGCATGAAGCTGTGAGGCTCAAGTTTCATACCCAGTTTGTTTTCCCCATGATGAGTGGTACTACGAAGCCCAGAAGGGATGTTCATTTTCTAGAAGAAATGGAGTATGGGGGCAGAACAGTCAGGTGGGCGCTGAACTTTGCAAGAATGAAGAACCACTAAACACAAACAAAAATAAGCTCTGCACTCTAAGAAAGAGTAAAACGCACCAAGAGACTATCGTTGCCACCAGATGAGAGAGCAAATAGCCAGCAAATGTTCGGTTTCAGCACAAGCCCCCATGATTTTCCTTTCCTTTCCTTTTCAGCTTACAGAGAGGAAATCACACACCAGCATCGTCTACACAATGCATGGCCAGGCAGTGGCCGCCCAGGCATTTTGTACTGAGTCCATAAAGAGCCCAACAGAACTCATTTTTTTGTGCACCCTGAACAGGGAAGCTGACAGCCATTTCTCTGCACCCCCCATGCAGTTACAGGATTCCCATCTCTGGAATTTCTTGGTACTTCTCACTCCTTTTTTAGGATTTATTAGTCTACCTGACAGCAGAATAAACAAATCAAAGAACACTTCTAAAATTATGTTTTCTTGACCAAGATGAATCTCAGTCCCCTAGAGATTCAACCTACAGAACAAGATGAGGAAAAGAAAAATTCCAGTCTGCTCTTTGTTAGCCTCTCCCAAGAAATGTGTGTCCACAAAGCAGATTTCCAGGCTTCCCAACAGCCTCCAGATATTGAGACTTCATATACTCAGAGGAGTCACTTCTATAAAATAAACTGTGCACCACAACATTTCTGCAGTTTATATTATCTAATGGTAAAACACTAAAATGCTGTGAAGAGAATAAAAACTCCGAGCTAAAAAACACCAGCTGTAAACAAGCCACAAACTCTTAATAAAATTATGCCAATTTGCAGACCCCTGGCTGAGCTGCCCAGTATTCACTTCTGTTAGTAAGCAGCTCTCCCACCCTGAAATCTCGCTCATTTTTGTCCTTCTCTGTTTCCCGAAGCAGTTAATGCACAGGAAAACGTAACAGTTCTGAGAGATGCTGCACAAAAGCATGCTGCCTTGCCCCGGAAAGATTTGTGCGAGACTTGGGACATGCATTTACCTCTGTGAAGCCCTCCTGAAGAATATCCAGTAAATTCCCCCTGGCCAAACAAGCGAGCATTCTCCACAAGCCCACGGGTGGGTGAGGGTCTCAGAAGACACGGGGCAGATCCTCCAGCTCTGGGCACGACCTCTTCCTCCTCCTCGCAAAGACAAAGAGTTGGAGCTCATCAGGAACCGTATTCATAGTCCCATATGTGCAGCCCGTTACTGCACACAGATAGTTGAGCCAAAGTCAAGGCTTGCACTGGGCATGCTCGAGAAGGAGCTGCTGGGGGAGTAGCGGGAGAGATGTCATACGTTCCTATAGAAACGCTTCAGCTTACAAGATGCAGGCCGAGGACCGAGTTGGGGAAACATCTGAAACCCATTTCCAGCAGTCGTACTCACACAAAACCTGCTGCGTCAAAGAGATTTTCAAACCCACCAAACACAGAAAGCCCTTTATGGCGTGGGGGCAGGGAGAGAGTCAAAGAACAGCAAATAGCAGATGCCTTGCTTAGCTAGAAAAGCAAAAGGAAAGATTGTAAGAGCTGCCAGCTTTAACACTCAGCAATCATTCTGCAGCCCCAAAGAAACAGCAGCACTGTCAGCAACCTGATAAAGTCAGGAAGCTACAAACCAGACCACAAAACTGCTCATAAGATTGTCACAGTACTTGGCTTTGCTCTAGCTGTCTTGGCAATGAAGTCGAAAGAAGAAAAAAGACAGAAACTTTCAAACTAGAATTCAGTACAATCCCCAGGAAATTTTCTAAATCAGTAATAACTGTATTCATTCCAGAAACAAGTATCAAATATCTCCAGGCAACCTCTCAAACTTCATCTCACCTTGCAGGAAATGCCCAGGGCAAAAAAAAAAAAAAAGGAAAAATCTCTCAGAGTGGATGAAGACACCTTCTGCCAGGGCCTCTGGTCGCCAGTCCACAGGGCATCACTGCCATACTGCCCAGCGATATCAGACTGTGCCTTCGGATTTTAAAATACCTGGCCAAGTATTTCTAAGTGGGAGTCACATTTAAAAACAAACATGTTTTTCTGCCTTTTTTGTGCATCTGGAGGAAAAAGTAATTGCATAAGTTCACTACTTTACCCTGTCACATACAGATCTGCAGCTAAAATGCAGAAAGACAAGCAACAGGTATATTTCCCTCTGTAACCAATTCATGTAACTAAAAAATGAGTCAGTCCCCACACCTCTATGACATAAATTTTAAATTATTTGTTCATGATTGCCTTCCTTACATTTCGATGGGAACTGAGATCTGAATGTTTTCATTATTTGTAATATCACATCTGTTAAACAAAACAACAGATCACTGTGAGGCTTTGCATAAAATCTTCTAAGCTGGCAATGATGGTGGTTAATGTCTTGATCCAGTTTACTTTTGAGACTCAAAATGCCATTAAATAGACAGTGATAAATATTTGTCCCCATTTTTTGTGATGCATTTAAGTAGCTTACTCCCTTGCAATTTCAATAAAATTTCATAGCGAAACTGAGTGTTTTCCCCATCAAACAGGAAGTGACCTAATTTTGAAAAGCAACATCCACAAAACATACTCAAAGCCTTTTCTGTGGACTTTATAATACTATTATTGGCTAATAATCTCAAAGAAAAAGTAATATTTATTATCTATTTTTCACTGTTACATAGGAAACATACATTAATAAAAGACTTCTAATATTAACAGGTTAGGATGCTGAGGTCATTTCTGGAACAAAAAGAAAAAAACAACTCCAGATGTACCAAAATAAAATCAAATGCACTGTAACGCACAGAGAGGTTGCAGATGGTTGATAGGTGTTCTCAGATTGTTTTTATAATTTGTTTTATGAATGTGATAGTAGATTAAATATTTTATGCTCATAATCCCTGCAAGCTCTAGATATTTACCATTGTTCTTTGATGAGCAGAGAAACTAAATGCAGGCAATCCCTAGCCACAGACTTTTACACTGGCAACGTAACCCAAATTTACAGGATTAAAAAATAAATAAGAATAAAGAGATAATATGTTCAAACAGCACAGAAATGCAGAGCACAGGCAGGATTTAAATGTGAAATGCACTGTTTGAATCATGATAAAATGATACACTGAGAGCACCAGCTTGTTTATTGTGGCCCACTTCAGTGGTATTTAGTAGATCTCCTGTTTCATTAGCCATAGGCAAAAGTGAAACACTTTTAACACTTGTGCTCCACCCTGTATGGACTATAACTCATTTAAGCAACAACAGAAACTGCTATTAAAGTCACTGCTTGGAATGCGTCTTGCATGTGTCCATAGAGCTTGTATGTTAAGTCTTGGCAGGCATCTCTAGTCTGTCAGGGATGCAGACTGGCTTTGTTCAGAAATGGAACATGGCTATTTGATCATCTGAACTCACACCAATTCCAAGGCCTCTGTACGAGCTCTCTGTGGCACCATCCCCATTTACAGCTTAGTAGTCATATGAAATATATAACACATCCTTCAATCACCGTGTGCTCCCCATTCTGTTGCATAGCAGGACGCATTACACAACATGATGGTGAGAGGGCTGTCAGCCACATCGATTGAGCAGCTGGCTTTGCACATAAATCACACAGATCCCTGGACTGTCTTTCAGAAGCAGCTTAATGGATCTGTATATGTATAACAGATAAAATTATCAAGTGTGGTCCAGAGAAGGGCAATTTCTCCTAGACCAACTAAATACAGCAAATGAAAACATTTATATAGTTAATAGTAGATACAGTAGTTCTATCCCTGAGAAATTGCAGAAATACTATCTCAGATGAACATGTTGGCAGAACTATGAAGAAGTTGGTTTGGACTGGAGAGACTATTCAAGCCCAGTGCCCTACCCTGCCTGCCTTTTGGATCAACCAAGAAAAGCTGGGACTGAAGTCCAAAGTTCACTTTAAGTCTCATATCCCTGTTATGGAGCTTCTGCCTACTAGAACACCAACACAGTGAAAGGCAAGTGTCCTCATTATACGTGCCAGGTTCAGACACAGGCCAACTCGCACTATGTTTTCCATCAGAGATCTTATCATCAAACATTTGCTTCTACATGGGGTTTCTCATCTTTGAAACAGAACTGCCTCACTTTGACAGTATGTTAGAAAATAGAAACTAGGCCACTTCTGATGGCTAGACTGAGAGGCAGAGTATACTGAGCCATTCTTCTGTTTATTGTGGTAACAAAATGCATCTTGTGTGTATGTCTGTGCTGAAAATACCTTTTAAAAGCTAAATACTTTTTTTTCTCTGTCTTTGTGCTTTCACTCTTACATTTCAAGCTTCTCGTAGCAGGAATCATATTTTTCTTTCAGTTTTATAACATTGTAGATGCCTTTGAATGTTATCTTTGCAAGAAGCAACCAAAACAGCCTATCACTTAAACCAGTGTTTCATAATTCTCCCTGAAGGTGCTTCCAAAACGAAGGGCAGGGGGCAACGATATGAAAAGGATGTCCACTTTAACTGTTCTTGTGTGACTGACCTTCAAAACAAACATGGAGAAGGGCGGTTTCGTTGGTGACATTGCCCTCTCCTGGTCAGTTTCAGCATAATCCTAACCCTTGTACTTGCCCCTGTTGAATTCCGGGCAAGGTGAATGACATAGCCTTGTTACAGCTCCATATCCCAGCAGCAGCACCAGCATCAACACATAAGCCTTCCTTCAAGATTTCCATCTAAGGATTTTAAGGCATGTTATCAATGTTCTCTGATTGTTTCTCTTAGAAAGAGAAAGATCAATGGCCACAGTTTAGCTCTTGCTAATAAAATTTTGGCTGGGGAAATAAAAGCAAGTAAGGCTTATTCAGAAGCAAAGGCTGTGAAGTTTGTGAGACCATGACTGCTGTAACAGCAAAAAGAGTTGCCTAATGTAACTAACACCTTTGTATCACTGAGTCTCCCAACCTCCCCATCAAGTGCCTAAAACAGAGGTCAGACAGGAAAAGGACTCCTAGAAACTCACAGAGGACGCAGTGGGCTGTGATGTGTGTTGGGGCACCATGCCCATCAGAGTTCCCATGGTGGATGTCACTGCTCAGGTCAGTGCCAAGGGGAAAGCATCAGTACTCCTTTGCCCTCCAAGCCTGAGGGGGAGAAGGAAATGTATTAAATACAAATGAAAATTTTCTTAGAGGGAGAACAGACTTACCAACAAAACGTCTAAATATAAATAAAGCAGAGGAGGAAAGTTGCCATCTCATTCATTTTTACCTAGGGCTACAGTCTTAGGGAAATTTACGCATTTTTGTAATTTCTTCTGCATTAAAAGTATATATAGTGGACAGAATTCACCTGAAACACGTAAAAAAAGATTCCTCATTACACTGGCCTATGCTGCACATAGGATTTGATTATCTCTTCCCATTTGCGAAGGAAGAATCCAAGTTCAACTGAAAACAGATATACCAGCCAAAGCTGTATTGGTCCCTAGTGTCAAATACCCGGAGTATTACTTGATTTAGTGCATTTGGCCCAGACAGCAAAGATTCATAAATAATTCTAGGAAACTTCCAAATACTGACATTTATATTTAGGAATTTTCTGGTAATCTATCTTTGCTTAGTCTTCCTTTAGAAGTCCAGCGTAAGCTCTGGTAAAGGGTAAAGGTGGGGGAGTTTGGAAGAGGCAACAGAATGGATAATGATGGATAAAGATTCCTTGAGAAAGACTGAACGACAGTAGGAATCACTGTTTCAAATAATCAAGTAAAGGTGGGCAGGAGTGTAACTCTTAGGCAGATGGTCACTATTATCTTGGTTGTGTCATCCTGGTACACCTCTAGGGACCAAACATCAGGAGTAGGACAGGATGGGAGACAGAACTGAGGCGGTTTGCTCAGTGTGCTCAGGGTGCAAGTATTTTGGGGCCTATTCTGCAAAGCAGGGCTGAGAGTGAGCCAGCAGGGGAACCTCGAGGTGTGGAGCCTCAGAGGGGCTGTGTGTGGCCCCAGGTGTCTCTGGAAGAGGGGTTGGCCCAGGGGGGATTGCAGCATGGGATTCCCTAGGAACAGGGCGGGTCCTGGGGTGGGGGACTTGGGGTACCAGGAACAGGCTGCCATCCCCAAGGAGCAGGGGGATCCCAGGGGCTAAGGAGCTCCTGGGGAGGGGGTGGCAGAGGGAAAACCAGGGTCCCCGTGAGTTAGAATCATAGAATCATAGAATGGTTAGAGTTGGAAGGGACCTTAAAGATCATCAAATTCCAACCCCCTGCCATGGGCAGGGACACCTCCCACCAGACCAGGTTGCTCAAAGCCCCATCCAGCTTGCACTTAAACACTTCCAGGGATGGGG